>JASCZW010006508.1:0-92732 GCA_034211315.2 Aedes japonicus
ATTTTTATTACATTTTGGCCCCTTTGGGGGTTCACTAAGTTCAGTCGAGTCCAAATCTAGCATGGGGACTTTTTTCGACGAGGCGAAACATTTTGGAAATTTGAAAACAATCTATTATTATTGACCCCCTAATCTACTTATATCTACTAGGATGAACTCAATTCCTTTGTGTCATGAAATCACTAATAAAAATACTTTTATTATCAACACGATAGAATAATAGTAAAACAATTCCAATTCATCAAATTCTGAAAGCAAATCACTTTATTTAATTGCGCAATCCTTCTGACAGGTGACTATTTATTTAGTCCTGGTCGGGAACCCCATCAATCTTCTCCGAGCTGGTTGACAGTGTGCCAAACGGAAATAAAGCTGCTTCGGGGGGAGAATGCAACTCGAGATTCTAACCCCCCGCAGCGCTACTAAATCATCGAACATCAAGCTAAGGGCGAATGAAAAACATTCTCAAGCAAGTCTCCGACGGGCGGAGAAAAAAAAACGATGCCAAAACAGATAGTTTCTGCTGCGAAGAGATGCCTTGCATAACGGGCTCCGCTAGCCAAACGGAAGCCATAGTTGGCGCCAAGTGGTCTCCGGATCCCCTTGCCCTTCACCGCCCCGCCCGGACCGAAATCAGGCGAATTGGACAGAAGGGGGATGCTTTGAGTCAGCAATTTTTCTATATCGTCGCTCTTCCCACCCCGACCCGGTCGTGCGATGATCGTGTGCCAAACAATAACAGCGGAATATGTAGCAATGTGGAGAGCGGTCGAAGCTAAAAATTTATGTGGAAAAATATTTCGGCGTCAAAATGTCTGGCGCCATGATTATTTTATTACGCGCGAAGCCAAAGTCGGGAAAGTGGAGCAGCACAACCAGAAGAGCTTGGACAGAACGGATCGAGAGATAGGAAGCCAGGCATTGGAGTAGCTGGAAAGGAAGCAAAAGGATGGCTCGTGGTGCTACTTGAGCGTTCTTATCGAGGATTCTTTTGTGATTTCGTTTTTCCTCAAGCGGAGAAAAAGAACAGAAGCTCTAGCTATACATTCCTCGCTTGTTGTTTGTTGTTTGAAAGTGGAGGCAAAACTGTAATTCAATGAAAATTTTATTCCAGTTAGAGATTCATCTAATAAGAAATGAGAAGATGAACTTTACAATTAAATTCAGATTTAAGCAATGTCGTTTCGGAATAATGGTAATATATACTTTTTAGGAAAAGTCTCAATATTGATGAATTTTTCAAAAGTATGTGAACCGAAATTAACATTTTTCTATATTGAAATAAATGCGTAGAAATATTTCCGATCACGTGCAAAAATTTGAGATTTTTTTTTTGAGAAATTACTGAGATATTAACGGTCAAAACCTGATCATTTTTCGTGACGGTCGGGTTTTGTTTAAATTATACCCCAGTACAGAAAACAAAATCGTAGTCCTACGTAAAAATAAGTAAGCAATGTCATACGTTTCGAATCGAACATTTTGCGTTAATCTTCAAAGATTTCCATATTTTATCGAAGCCTAGAGAGATGAACCATAGATTCAGCAGCAGATCTTCACAATTGCACAAAATCAATTACCAAATCAAGAACATTAAAAAAGATGACGATGAAACTTCTCCCTTCCAGTTGCACTTTTTTTTCGAGATTTGTTGCCCTATATGTTTCCTGCAACTTTTCATATATTCTTCAAAAATTTTCAATATCTCGCTCCTTATGGCTCTTATCATGATCTTTAGTTTTCTCACTTTCTCTATTTGCGACAAGTTTCTTTCCTTTGTTTCCTTCTGTTTTCTTCAACATGTTCTATTTTTCTTCCGTCATTTGCTTCTATTTACTCGTATTTTTTTCATGTTCTTCCTCTCCGTACTCTTTCGTTCCGTCGTTCTCTTTGTCATTTTCTTCCTTTTTATTATCTTCCTCTTCATTATATTCCTCTCCATCATCATTCTCTCCGTAATCTTTATCTCCGCCATCCTCTTGTCCGTCATGTTCATCTGCATTTTCTTCTTCTCCATCACTTGAATTTATCAAGAAAGCCTGTCCACGTTAAATTTCGGACAGCAAAATAATTGCAGCAAAACAAATTTATACATAATTCAATAAAACCGATTGTTTATTTCGCAATAAAAAAGGTTTATAAACATAAGAAACAGTTGATTAAAATTAAAATTCTCGAACTTTCTGTGGTAACTTCATCCGCCATCAGGTTCCGTACGATATCCACTGACATGCCAACCGTGATGGTTCTCTATCTTCTCTTTAAATTATCGGTACCATTTGTTTTCTTCTCAGTTTCGAAGAGTTTCCACTTAACTAAAGCCCAGTACTTCTCTATTGGGGGAACTTCTGGACAGTTTGGTAGATTGGCTGTTTTTGGCACGTGTTCGACCTCTTGTACCTTATATCATTCCAGTACGGATTTTGCATAGTGACAAAAGGTGAAATCAGGCCTAAAGCTGGAGAGTCATGACTTTTGATAAACGTTAGTAACCGCTTTTGCGGACATTCTTTATCGTACACATCATTATTGATAGTGCCGATAGAGACGGAACATTTAGATTTTCGACCACAACTTTATATAGCCTGCTAAATAAAATACTATTTGGGAATTTGGACACCTTCTGTCCGGAAATTCTCAACAACAGCATTACTTTGGATTGTGGTGTAAAAAAGTAGATCCGGAAGCTGTTCAATGTCTGCGAGAACGTTTGTTTCAGCGTTCATTATAATCCAAGAAAATGTTTGAAATAAAATTGATGTAAAGCTACTTAGCACGACTTTTTGCAGCGAAATTTTGCTTTAAATCACGGTTGGGCACCTTTTCCCCTTTTGTATGTCCTTGCCTCTGCTTCTCTTTTTGTACTCTCTGATTTTGACTTTGCGAGCCACATTTCTTACAGAAAGATTGGGATTTTTCTCAATAATGGCTACTAAATAATACTACTAATAATGGAAAATACTATTCCACTTCTAACATTCCGATCCACAGTGAACATTAGAATTAGTTACGCCAACGTGACAAATCGAACAGTTACACAATAACAGCAGCAGCATCAGCAAAGAGAATCAATAACGAAAACCGTCGAAGACGAAACCAGCCGGACCAAAACAGGCGGAATCACCACCGATGACATCGGACATCTTTAGTGAATTGCCTCTGTCTTCAAATCAGAACCAACTATCTATTCCGAACTCATAATCTGCCAGTCGGCTTATTTGTTGTACTAACGGTTAGCACTTTCCTTGCTTCTTTCTCTTAACATAAGATATTAAGTTGTGTTATTAATCATAGTTTCCATGTTTTTCATGGAACAGGTTAACTCGGAGAATATTCCGCGAATTATTGTAGTTTTAGGTATTGTGACTAGGTTGCTTGTTGTGGATGAAATCCGAGTTATTAACATTGTCAGTGTCTGATATGATATACGGAATGTATCTAACATAAGCTTTCCACGTACCTTTTGCGTTGTACGCGTGTATTTGTGATGGTGCTAATGTGTGCATCAGAGCATGCGGTGCATTTTACAGTCACCTTTCGTTTGTTTGCTTGTTTGCACGGTTTAAATTCTTTGCTTTTAAAATGTCGTGAAAATTAAGGTTTTTGACACATGGCTACGTGAACAGGGTGCAACTATGCGACAATTGGCGAAGCGCTTTGGAATTCATCACGCGAGTGTTAAATCCATCCAAGCCAAGTTAGGAGAACACAGCTCTTTTGGATAAACTACCAGAAAGAGGCAGAAAATCCGGATCTGCCAACACAAACAAGATCAGAAAGTGGTAGCTCTAATTCAGAAGAACAAATCAAATCAGAAACAAACCAACAAGGGTCTGGAAATTGTATTCGCGAGTTTTGTATGGACTTGTTTTTGTTTGTTTTTTTATGGACGACGAGACCTATGTCAAAGAGGGCTCAAAAACCCTTCCAGGTCCATAATATTTCATTGCCGTCGTAGGAGAGGATGTAAGCAATGCAGACAGGTCGATTCAAGCGGGGAAGTTTGGTCGAAAAGTGCTGGTATGGCAAGCAATATGTTCCTGTGGTATGAAGTCTTCCATTTTTTACACTCCCGGAACAATCAATTTATCTATATCTATATCTATCGATCTGAGTGTCTGCAGATGAGGTTGTTGCCTATATAACAGAAGCATAGTACCCCTCCATTGTTTTGGCCGGATTTTCCGTCAGCGTTTTACTCCAAAACAACTCCCAGTTGGCTTACGGAAAAGGGTATAGATTTCGGTGAGTAAGACATCAATCCACCAAGCTACCCGTGATATGCAGGAGTACAAAAAAATTGGGCTAAGGCGTCCAAAAACTGGTCCGGAATTTGTTGAAATGTTTTCGATCAAAAATTCGTCAATTCACAAAAGGCTAAAATCAATTTCATCCGGTCTACACAATGTTCAAGTTCAATCTCGTACAATGAAGAATCATTCATTTGTTTGAATAATACATAATTTCTGTATATGATTTGCCAGAAAAATATGTGGATAACTTATTTTCGATACAGCCCTTATTCACGATCTCGTTCAACTTTTTCTTTTGCCATTTGGAACAATTGAGAATAGCTGGAGGTTGCCGATCTCTCCCAGTAGTGTTTAACATATTCTTCTGCTACTTATTCTACTTTATCTATGTAATCAATGAGTGTAAGTTGTCTTTGCTGTACACAGAATTTGTCTCCATTATTTTCGGTCCATCACTGCACTTCGCCAGGCTCGCAGTCTGTGAAGACTCGACAGGCCGCCTTCTACTTGATGGATTCACCTTGTTCGTTGTGCACCTCTTTTTCTTGTGCCCGTTGGTTCGTTGTCAAAAACTGTTGTCCGGCATTCTAACGACATGCCCCAGCCCACCGCAGTCAACCGATTTTTGCGGTAGGTTCTCTCAGCATCTGATGCAATTCATTATTCGTTTGCCTTCTATACGTTCCATCTTCCACTTGTACCCCATCGTTAATCGTACGCAGCACCTACCGTTCAAAGACATCAAGAGCGCATGGGCCTCGCCGAGCATTTTCTATGTTTTGTTGGGCTTTGTGCACAAATTACGTAACGCAAAAAATCGGGATTTTGGACCCCCTCCCCCCCCTATGTAACAATAAGTAACGCGAGACCAGACTCCCCCCCTTTAATTACGTAACGCTCACGGACTCTCCCCCCCCATATTTCTCAATTGTGATAAAATCATCACAAAAACTGTTATTGTTGTTGTTTTTATGTTTATTTCTGATATTCTTGAAATAAGTAAGGATTGCAAACATCATTTAATTAATTTTATTTAAGTATCTTAGAGCTTATATAAAGATAACGAAAAACATTGCACTCATTGTACTGCATTTATTCAGGTTAATGGATGTTCTTAAGACTGTTACAAATATTAAAGGGTGATACGGTCAAAATTTGGTCAAGGGAAAACGCGTGTAAATCGGTGAAATCGTTTATTTAAAAAATCAAATTAAATTTCTTTTTCAAGTTCAATTAGTATAAAACTTAGGAAAAATATTCAGTTAGGCTTCCGCTTTTCCAAATCCGAATTGCCGGGCCATACGCTTGATCCCTGCCATCAGATTTTGTACAGCCACCTTGTCCACCTTCTTCGCCGCAGAAAGCCAGTTTGCCTTGAACTGCTGCTCGTCCTTAGCAGCTTTTTTGGTCTTCTTTAGGTTCCGCTTGACACTAGCCCAATATTTCTCAATTGGGCGGAGCTCTGGCGTGTTGGGAGGGTTCTTGTCCTTGGGAACCACCTGCACGTTGTTGGCGGCGTACCACTCCATGGCCTTTTTACCGTAATGGCAAGATGCCAAATCCGGTCAAAACAGTACGGAACAACCGTGTTTCTTCAGGAAAGGCAGCAGACGTTTATTCAAACACTCTTTCACGTAAATTTCTTGGTTGACAGTCCCGGAAGCTATGAAAATGCTGCTTTTCAAGCCACAGCACAGATGGCTTGCCAAACCAGATATTTCTTTGCGAACTTTGACAGTTTCGTGTGCTTGAAAATATCTGCTACCTTTCCCCGTCCTTTTGCCGTATAAAACTCCTGTCCCGGAAGCTGCTTGTAGTCGGCTTTGACGTAGGTTTCGTCGTCCATTACCACGCAGTCAAACTTCGTCAGCATCGTCGTGTACAGCCTCCGAGATCGCGCTTTGGCCGTCGTATTTTGTTTATCATCGCGATTTGGAGTCACTACCTTCTTGTAAGTCGATAGTCCGGCTCGTTTTTTGGCTCGATGCACGGTTGTAGACGATACACCCAGCTTATTTGCGGCATCTCGGAGAGATAGGTTAGGGTTTCGCTTGAAACTACCGGCAACTCTCTTTGTCGTCTCAGCGGCTTCCGGTTTTCGATTTCCCCCCGATCCAGACTTCCTGGCTGTCGACAAACGTTCCCCAAACACTTTAATTACATTTGTAACGGTTGATTTGGCAACTTTTAGCGATTTTGCCAACTTTGCGTGCGAGTAGCTCGGATTTTCGCGATGCGCGAGCTAAATTTTGATACACTGCTCTTCTTGCTTGGACGGCATTTTGACAACTGAAGAGTGAATTCCAAAATCAAAATAGGAGCAACATTCTACACACACACACACACCTTCAAAATGAGGGGTGTTCAGGTTTTTTAAATGCAAAATTGAAAGAAATACGTCAAGTTGATATTGACCAAATTTTGACCGTATCGCCCTTCAGTGCAACAAGTTTATTCAAATGTCTTTAAATTATTTAAAGTGTCACAAAAAAGTGTTATTCATATTACTTAAATCAACAGTATTTTATACGATGCATAATATTGACCTATTGCAATTAATATAATCTAATTATTATTAATTATACATTTTTATATACGTACTATTCAGAGTTTTCTTTTTGATCCGGGCAGTGCATGATAAAGGCGCGCCTAATTCATGACGGCAGAAACATAGAACAACATGCTCAGCAACAAGCTCATTTGATGTAGGCTACATGCAGAGAAATATTGGGTGATTAAACGCAATGATTAGAATCAAAATTCTTTGTGCACTATATCAAACCACACATTGTTTTAGTTCAATGCAATCATATATATGAAACAATAAAATTTTGTATCGAATCCGATATTGTTAGACAATTAATATTTTTAACATAAATTATTATTGATTCAACAAAATAATTTGATAGAATCAACAATCATCAAAAAATTCAACAAAATTTCTTATTATTTCAATGGTTCTAACATGTATTTTTTTCAATTCAACCGGTTTAGTCAAATCAATACAAAGGTGCATTGTTTCAACAAAGCTAATTTTTTTATTCAACAATAAATACTTTTTGTTTTCATTAGAAACCTCCTTTGCAGTGGTTTTAGAAACAAAACAAAGTTGTTGTTGGTTCAAAAATTAAATCGGTGTTGTTTGAATAAATAAATATTATGGGTAAGCCGTTCAAAAAAAAATTGTTGAATCTATACAGAACAATATATATCTCAGCGTGTGGATGTACGATTAATAAAAAAATATGTCAATTGGTGATGCAAATCGTCAAAAGATACCATTCGTTTAGTAGATCGCATATAAATAGCACACTGAAAATTAATTTTCGTTTATATTACGATCGAAGGTAGGACTAATAAATCTATTCGTTGTTTTCCGCGACGAAACTAATTTTACTTTCTACGAAGTTCCTTCGTATCAAAAGTCACACGCGCAACTGTAAAAATCACAAAGCATTTGTTGACACAAAAAGAACATTCGTTCATTCTACGAAAACAATACAAATAGCTACGAGTAATGTACCGTAGCATTTTGTTAGTAGACAAGCAAGATGAATGTTTCATATAATTTAGGAGACATTTGTTCTATATGCATAATCCATGTTAACGAAACGAGTGAAAGTTTATTCACGAAAATTAATTTTCAGTGTACGTCTCCATTTATCGAAGCTTTAGAATTTTGTCGGATATCAAGAAAATTAAGATGCACCACTTGGCCATAAATGTGTTTCTATTATGGCCACTCCCATAAGAAACGCATGCGATTGGCCATGAAAGGAACCAAAATTTAAAACTATGGTGATAATTGGTGCAGTGTACCAGTTATGGCAAACGTCATTAATAATACAAAAACAAAGTTTTGACTCAGTTTCGAATTTTTTTCTTCAAAATATAGATTGCAACCTTTCATTTGACGTATTGAAAGTGGGGTTTTCCCATAATTTTCAAACATAGTTCTCAACTAGTATAAATTAACCCTTTTCTGCTTGATGTAGAAGGAGATGTTCGCTCATCACCATGAGTCACCAAGAGTGGACAGTCATGTTTGCTAGAATGAAAAATATGAAGAGAAAGTGTTGAAAGTCCCGTCAGTGTACGGTAGGTTGGAAATAGCATAGAAGTATTGAAAATTGAGCGAACGGGCATGGGTAGAGTAGTACTCAAACCAAAGACGTTACTATTGCTTAACATCCCACTGCGGGGTAGATCAAGGCACGGATGAATCCGCCATCTCAACAGGCTTTTCTACTTGCTACTTGCTACTTTGTTTGGCACACAGGAAATTTAATTGATGCAAATTGGTTATTCACTTTTAATTTTTTTTTCAAATTGTTTATTTAATTACGTAACGATTTTAAAAACCCCCCCTCCCCCATATGTCACAATAAGTAACGGTTGCTCAACCCCTCTCCCCCCCCCTTCATGCGTTACGTAAAGCCTTGCCGTAGAGGAGTACTTGTCTAACTGGTGTCGCTTGAATAGATTGGTTTGGATGGTTTTGATCTACCAGAACCTTTGAAGAGTGGCATCTAGCAGGGTATCTGCTAGACATTTGGCATACCATCGAGTTGGAGGAATCTTGAGATGTTGAATCGCAGAATGGCCAACCAAAGTACGTCTCCATCCCGTGGGGTAGACCTTAGCCTAAATTGAGTTTCTTACCGGTGCGTAGGTTCCAATACATTTCACCACCGATGGCTATGTTGATCTTGATGGGAATATAGAATTCAGGATCATCCAATTGGACATTCGGAAGTTTCCACGAAGAAATCTGCACGTACATGATGGGTAGATCAGCAGTGCGATGTCTGATCACGAGAAATTGGAGGCTCATAAAGAACGATCCAGCTCTACATTGAATTGTGGAGGCTACTGCATGCTTGATCATCCGGTTTCCGAGTCCAGCTACGCACACTTAAATTGGATTGAATTCGGAGCTAGATAGCAGATTCACAAGATCGTTGTCTAAGGATGCGACATCGAAGCGAAATCCAGTAGGGGTCACGCTTGGAATACTTAGCTGCTTTACGGGTATTTTAAGTGTGGGACCTGGGGTGGACATGGGTGGAGATCCTTCTCTACGATTTTCAAACGTAAACGTTTGGAATAATTAAAAACAGGAGATTCTGGCTGGGGTGATAAGTCGATCTCAATATCCTCAACGACGCTTGTAATTGTCTGACTGGATGCCTTTTGACTAGTTCTTTCAACAGTAGACCTTTTCTACCATTTGAGGTGTTGTTGCTTTTTTTGTTTCTTTTCAAATTTTTGCAATTTTTACAGTTTCGGGGTTGCGTTGTTGCGGTCGATTTGAGTGTCTAGTTTTATCCCGAATGAATCTGTGGTTGAATCCCTATGTGATTTAAGATGATGCACTGAAAATATTTTTTTCGTTAATTAATCTAGACTTTCTTAACACAGTTTTCGTACATTTAACATATGTTTCATAAATTGTAAGCAACTTTCGTACTGCTTCTCATCATCACCAAAATGCTTGCATTACACTTTATTTTTACAGTGCAAGAAATGAATTTTGTACGAACCAGCCAACAACTGCTCCTTTTTCATAATATCTAAACATGTTGATATTTAAGCTGTGGTTGCAAAAATCATTTGTTTGTCTCAAAAATCAGTTAGACGTGTGGCACGTTTCAAATCGAAAAACTTTCGTAATTTTTATTTATTCATCAACATTCCATATGTTACCGAATCCTAGAGTGATGAACCATAGATTCAGTAACAGATCTTCCCAATTCACAAGATCAATTCTCAAATCAGAAACATTAAAAAAAGATCACGATGAAGCTTCTTCCTACCGGTTTTTGTCCAACTGTATCCTTAAACTTTCATATATTCTTCAAACGTTTTCAATGTCTTCCTTCTAATGATCATGATGGATCATTAGTTTTATCATATGCATCAAATTTCTTTCATTTGTTCCTTCTATTTTCTTCAACATGTTCTGTTTCTTTTCCGGCATCTTTTTCTTCGTCATCCTCCTCTCCGTCATGCTTTTCTTCCCCTTCTTCCTCTCCATCTTGGTTTCATCACTATCTTTATATGCGAAACATATGTTTCCTTTATTTCCTCCTATTTATCTTCTTCTTTTTTCATCTATGCATTCCATTTTCACCGTCATCTTTCCCTGCGTCATGTGTTTCTTCGTTTTCTTGATATTTTTCTTTTTTTTCCATTATCTTTCTTTGCATCATCTTCTTCTGCCATCTTCTTTTCCGTCATCTTCTTCTTCGTCATGTGTTTTTATTTTTTCCTCTCCATCGTCTTCCTTTCCGTCATATTTCTCTCCGTCATCTTCCTCTCCGTAATCTTTCTCACCCCCATCTCTCTTTTCATAATTTTTCATCTCCCTTTTCGTTCCTTTTTTTAATAAACTACTGTTTTCTTCCGTATTCTTTACATTCGCTTCTGTGTTCGTTCTTCACAGTTTCCGATAAATTGTGCTGCCATTTAAATATTTCAGCGGTCGTTTTTCGTTGTCATGGTTGTTCTACAACGCTGTTTAAAGGCTTGACGAATCAATCCCATATTTGGTCCTGGCCGCTAAAAAATGTTTTGGTTCTCGTTTAACTTCCAGTAGATTCACTCCTGTTAGATGCCTCCTATATTCTTCCCATTATTGCTGACAAATGGCATGCTTCATGGCTTTGATGGTATCTTCTTTAGGGTCGGCAACGTTGATTGGTAAGCTTCTTCATTGCCGTAGATGCCGTTGTGGCCAGGGACCCACCAAAGGCATTCTATTTCCTATAGCCAAGGGTGTTGTGATTTTTTTTCTTTGCTTGTGATAAAGACTTGACTTGGCTCATTTGTTGTTCCTGCCGCGTTAAAGGCCTCCGCTGAAAATACACTGAATTGTGACGGAAGACTAAATGCTCTGAGCATACTGCTACCGAATCCTTCGCTCTCCATACACAGTAGAAAATTGCGTTGTCCTCAAGGAATCCTTGCACCAATCAACTTGAGAATCTGTAACCTAGAGTCACATGATGCTTTCACAGCCTTGCATAAAACCAACGAAAACATTGGTGAGTTAAACGAACGATTTCGTTGTATTGAACCAAATCTAATTTTCAGTGTAGGTTCTGATCAAATTGAGAAATTGGTCACTTTTACAGGGAATCCGGTAATATGTCCAGATATAACAGGTAGGGTCTTCGACACTCAGCTTGACCATCAATAAACTTTTTGTTTAATTTGCCAATTCATCTGAGGACCTGGGCCACATCCAGATTGTGGATCTAGAAACTCGACCACCATTCAACTTAAATTCTCATATTATTTAAAGTGCTGCATAATGGGTTTAGTGAGACCTATTTTCCGGATATTTCCGGATTTCAACGAAAAATATTTTCTTCATGAGAAATAAGTTGCTATCATTTTCAGCTAACAGAGCTAAATTCGGTAGATACAACTCAGAAACCGATGTGACATTACTTCTAATGCCTCCGGGTGTCGAATGCACAATCAAATTTTCAAGCAACTTTCATACCCTTCTTAAGGTGTAGGAAGTAGTTAAAAAATATCAACGAAAAGAAAAATACATCCAACTGTAGCCAGAATCGACTTCGATTTAGTGAATAAGCGTTCAAATTCATGTTATTGACCTCAACATTCCAAACGGTTCCTTTCGTTTTGAGTTTCGAAGCATTGACTGTGAATCCCATTGCTCGCCTACCTAGATCCACTGATAATACATTTCCTCCCCATTCCTGCAAGTTATTCTTGCTCGCAAATCTCCGACTCTCGCGCGCTCGCTTACTTTGATTGGATTAAAATATTTTATTCATGTGCCGAGCAGGGGTAATCCAACTCATACGTCATCCTGGAATACGGTCCTGCCGGAAGTGAAACAATCCACGAATGCAGCAGCGTGGAACAACCCTTGCATACCGAATGATGTTGTGTCTGTTGTACTGTTAGATCGCATCGAAGAAAAACTTTAAATGTCAGCATAAAAGAAAATGCTTTATCCTATCCCCGTTTCTCTCACTCCTCCACTTGGAACGTTACACCCACCTAATCATATTTATTCTTTCTTTGTTCTATTGTTGCAGAAATCAAAGCCAGCTGGGAAGAATGGTGGACGTACGATGGAATCTCAGGTAGGTCACACAATCATTCGGCAGAGAATAAGAAATCAACGGGAAGGAAGCAGAAATCGGCTAACATCAGCAGCAGATGTTGCCCCGGGATGATAGGAATCTCGGTCGGTAGCGTGGGTTTCGAATTTTCAGCGAGGTGAGGGAAAGGCATAAAAACAAAAAGCTGCCAGCAGGATGATGTCCATTATGCAGTATATTTTACTGGCGTTTGTCACGACACCACCGCCGCGCCGGCCGCCAATGCAGGGCACTAGCCGAAAGGGCAAAAGGGACGCGGCAAGAGCATGCTAACTGATTATTATTAGGTGCCAGTGACTTGAATGGCAGACCAGGCGATAACGATAAATACAAGCGGGCAAATGACACGAATGTGATTTGCTGATGGATTCGCTCGGGAAATGGTTTTTGTGTTTTTTTTTTTGTTGTTGTTGAAAAAAGTTGAAAGCTTTTAGTAGATATTGACATTGGTTAAATGGAGTCAGACAGAAGGTGTCAATTTAGGCTTGCAAGGCTCGTATGGAATAAGTATGATGGATTTGTTTCAAAAGTGATATCAGTCTGTTTTTATCTACAATGTATATGATTTTCGGTGGAAAGCTTACCCTGAAATGAAAAAAAGTAACGTTTAAATAGATGTATTTCAGCCACGTTTCGATGCGGAACGCAGGGTTTGTGCCATTGTAAGGCAGATAAACGATCTGACAAGCTACGTTGCATCTGAAATAATATCATTGAAATCACGTAAAGATAGCTTCTAACCTAAAATTATAATACTTACCTGTAGATTGCACACACCCACGTCATTCTACCGAAGAAATACTGAAAATGTAAGATTAGATTAGTTTAATAACCACTATTAGAAGTCGAATTCAGCCTAGTTGTTATATATCCAGAAATAGTTCACCCATTCCAGAAATATTTAATAGGCTCTCTGGAACCATAATAGGGTAACGGGATGTTATGTTAGCCTAGCTCCTTCATTCGGCCTATGCACCAAATATGTCATTTATTCAGCTATAATCAACAAAAGCATGTTCCTATCATACTGACCAATGAATTTCAAGGCAATTGAGATATTATTAACCAATTTATAGTTGTTCACTTCCGCGTAATTTTTGATTTCGTCAACTTTTTAGGCATCACGACTTCATCGGTTAAGCTGAACTGATTATCACCGCGGTCTTCGGATAATCTAACATTGGCCAAATTGAACCGATAAACCTAGTTATGAAGCCTAGATTCACAGACAATAGTCATACGTTATAAACTAATTGTCTTCATATGTAAAATAACAATGATTTAACAAAAAAACCGAAGACCCAATGTAACGGACATATTTTTTTCTATGTTCCCAATTGTGGCCTGTTTTCTTAATAGCGTAGTAGAAAGGTTGTTGCCGGTAAAATTTCAAAGGATATTTATAACATTCGAATGTATGTTTTTCAAATGTCTTATGAAAATTTAAAGAGCAGGAGTACAATCTGTTGAGAGTGAATATAATTTTTTTCATTATTGAATGGCTGATAAATTATACTTGAAAATAATTTGAGTATTTTAAAGCAGTTTCATTTAAGTTTGTTTAGAATTTTTTGTGTTGGGAAGCTTGAATACAACTGGCATTGCCTTAAACTAAAAAATCAGGAAAAGAATCACACGATAATTGCATTTAATAAAAAGCTTTCCAAATGGGACGAACTTGCATCCACGAATAGACTCAATTTGGTGCTTATAGACTGACATTACATCCATGTTCCTAGAAAAGTTTTCGTCTGAATAAAGTTAGTTGTTTAGTTTGTCGTAGTTTAAAATTTTCTTATAAAGTTTAATTTTCTTACTAAGCATATCTTTGCAAGCAAATAACTAGTTGAATGCCTTTTGTAACTTAATTACTTAATGAATTACAATGAAAAACGTAACCGATCGCTGCATATTAGGCTAAGGAATGGGACATATACCTTACCTTTCATTTGACAATTGTTGTGGCTAATTCTGTCAAGTTGTTATCAAGATATACGATTTGGAATCCGATTTGAAATCCGTGTTTTTTTAAGCTTCTTTCGGCCATATCTCTGAAAACAGGCAACCAATTCCAGAAACATTTACCTCCAGAACCAGATATCCGAATCCATAATAATTCAATAGCATTCATAAGACCATCCCAAGCTTTATTAAGTTTTGTGAGAGCCACTAGAAATCAATTTCGTTTTAATATGGCAGTAAGAGGTGCCAATAGGTTTTAAGTTTTAGTCAGGTTTATAAGACCTCTTACAACGATCTTAAAACCTTATCTCGAAAATTCGTTATACTCCTATCAAAGGTTTTATTTTAACTTTATGAACTCGTAAAAATGCTGTTTTGAAATACCGTTTTAAGACCCATTCAAATTATCTTATTATATTGAAAAATCATGTTAAAACCGTTTTGCCTTCAGTAAATACAATAAACGGCAAATTGGCATTGAGGAAAGTCACCAAATGACAAAATATTTTTATAGTAGCCATTACGACGATAAATTGGCTTCTTGGCAAAACTGTGATATTTCTCAATCGCCATATTGAAATATCTAAATTGAAGAGTGGAAATACATCAAATTTCAAATGTAATGCAAATGAATTGTAGATCAGAGGCCAATTTCTACATTCTTTAAGATAACCTTATTAAATTCCATACATTTTCAGGAAATTCATGATTAATTTATCGAAAATATATGTTTCAATTTTGTTTTTGTTGATGTCAACTCGCATAAAGGAACGTCTATTAATTACGGCACGCAAAAAATGACTTTTTATAACCTCCCCCCCCCCCCCCCCCTTGGTTAGGTTTTTTGTACGGACCTTCAATTTGTTTTGTATGGATCGTCACGTTTGTGCGTCACGTGAAACACAAATTTCTACACAACTCGAGAACTAATCAAGTAAAAGAAACCAAATTAAGCATGTGTGAGTTATTGAAGGCAAAAAAGGTTTTTATGGTAGCTTGAGAACCCTCCCCGTCATAAAAGGGGGGGCTCCCATACAAATAAAACACAATATTCTGCATAACTCGAGAACTAATCAAGCAAACGGAACGAAATTTAGCATGCGGTGGTTTTTTAAGACAAAAAATGTTTCTATGTTGGTTTGAGACCCCTCCCCATTCTGAAAGGGGAGGAACCTATTCAAATGAAACGCAAATCCTTGCATAACTCGAGAACTAGTAAGAGAAATGGAATCAAATTTCGCATGTGGAAGTATTTGAAGGAGGGAAATGTTTCTATGGTGATTTGAGACTCTTCCGTCATATGAGGAGGAAGGGGGGAGGGGGTTCTCTCAAACAAATGAAACCCAAATTTCTGCATAACTCGAGAAATAATCAAGCAAATGGAACCAAATTTGGAATGGACGAGTTTTTTAAGGCATGAAATGTTTTTATGGTGGTTCAAAGCCCCTCCTCCCTCCCTCGAAAAAGGGGGGCTCTCATACAAATGAAACAAATTTCAACCAAACATGAGAACTATACCTACTGCTTTGCAAATTTATATTCAGTGGTTTTTGGGTCCGGGAAAGCATCTTATGATAGTTCGAGAGCCCTCCCGCTTCTAGAAAGGGTTCGATCCCATGCAAATGAAAAACAAATTCCTGCATAGCTCGAGAACTAATCAAGCAAATGGAACCAAAATTGGTATGGGTGAGTTTTTGAAGGCAAGAAACGTTTAAGACCTGTTGATTTGAGACCTCTCCTCACTCTAAAAAGGGGGACTACCATACATACGAAACACAAAATTAAACCAAACATGAGAACTATCCCTACCGCTATGCAAGTTTGTATGCAGGGGTTTTTGGGTCCGGGAAAGGATCTTATTTTAGTTCGACACCCCTCCCGCCTTTAGAAAGGGGGGCTCCTATGCAAATGAAAAACTATTTTCTGCATTACTCAAGAACTAATCAAACAAATGGAACCAAATATGGCATGTGGAGGTTTTGTAGGCAAGAAATGTTTCTACGGTGGTTTGAGACCCCAAGCAAACGAAACCAAATTTAGCATGTGTGAGGTTTTAAAGTCAAGAAAGGTTTCTATGCTGATTTCAGATTCCTCTTCACCCTGAAAGGGGGGGCTCCTATACAAATGAAATACAATATTCTGTATAACTCGAGAACTAAGCAAGCAAATTGAACCAAAGCTGGCATGTGGAGGTTTTTGTAGATGAATACTGTTTCAATGCTTATTTGAGACCCCTCCGTTTTCTGAAGGGGGGGGGGGCTCCAATACAAATGAAACAGAAATTTATGCATAACTCGAGAACTAATCAAGAAAATGGAACCAAATTTGGCATATGTAGGTATTTGAAGGAGAAATGTATTTATGATCATTGAGACTCTTCCGCCTTCTGAAGTGGAGGGGAGGGTCTCATACAAATGAAACGCAATTTTCTGCATAACTCGAGAACTTTTCAAGTAAATGAAACCACATTTGGCATGTATTGGAAACAGGATTTTTATGTATGAATCCTAGAGGGTTTGAGCTGTTTAGTGGAATACTTGTAACTATAAATTAGAAGAAAAATTAGTAATCTCCACTTAATTCCAACTACCTTTGCTTATCTTCGACAGATACGCGTATTTCGTCTACAATGTGCAGACTTCTTCAGTGTCTCGTACTTATAACAGTCGAGTTATAAGTACGAGACACTGAAGAAATCTGCACATTGTAGACGAAATACGCGTATCTGTCGAAGATAAGCAAAGGTAGTTGGAATTAAATGGAGATTACTAATTTTTCTTCTAATTTTTATGTATATTAAAATGGATTTCTGTCTGACTGTCTGTCTGACCGATCGGAGTGAAAATATGTATGCAGGTATTTTTGGGGCTAGAGAAGGTTCTTATGATTGTTTGAGACCACTTCCCCCTTCCGGCTCGCATACAAATGAAACACAAATTTCTGCATAGCTTGAGAACTAATCAAGCAAATGGAATCAAAAATGGTTTGCGGGGTTTTTTGAATGCAAGAAATGTTTCTATGGTGAATTCAAACACAAATTTCAACCAATCCTGAGAATTATCCAGATAACTAAGCCACAAACTGTGTATTGTCTGGGTAAGAAGGATGTTCTGATAGAAGTTTGAACTCCTTATTACTCAAAAAAAACTCATTAAAAAAAAGCGTCAGTTCTATGTAATGTTCATTCATTTAGTTGCAGGCGTAGCAACGCTTGCACCAGGATCAGCTAGTTCTCAATATTATTATAATCGATTCTTCATGGGTATGGAATCACTCCAAAATATGTCTTCCATTCAAGGAAACACTTTCGTGCCGTAATTTCGTCGTAGGAATTGCCACCTCCTGGAACCGGCTCACTAATGCGTAATCCATAGCTCTTACGTGAGCATAAAGAGGAGAAAAGCCATTTTTATATTTGCAAGGATCATCTGAGTCAACCACTTCTGGAATTGTTAAGGTGTTTGCCAGAAGTTCAACAAATATATCAGGCTTGTGAGTAGGTTCCAGTCAAATTACAGACGACCTTGCCGTCCATCATCGTAAGCAGCATCATTGGTTCAACAGAAACGACTTGGCTGGACAACGTTACCATAACATTCTTCAAATTTTGAATTTGCGCATTCATTAGAAGAACCTCGCGTTTGGTTAGAACTGCTCATTCTTTTGCAAATATCAGTTTTATGGGTCTGCAATGGGAAATTGATGAAGGAAGATCATTGTTCCAGACAATTTCTTCTGTACCGTTAGATCTACGATGTAGATCAATTGTCAATCATCAATCAATTGTAGAGGAACTAACGAGAATGCGAATATATGTGAATTTGTATATTTATGTGGTTCATGGTCCTCGTATTCGTCGATAAAACACTGTTTAAATATTGCGTGATTGCTACCACAACACCTTTTATATAAAATTGTAAACTCGTCGTATAGCACCATGCTTTGGGTGTTTCGTGGTGTGGTCAACAAGACTCTGTAACGATACTTCAGAAACAGATGGGCGAACAGATCTTGTATTAATATATAATCAAAATGTAACCAATTTTTCTGAGTAGATGCTTAAATACCTGTGAGATAGCACAGTTTCCTAGCTTCGACTAATTTACTATACGATGGGTATATATTTGCTCTTCTGCTCAAATTCATCTGCCAAATATTCATCTATTGAGTTTATGAAAACCCGTTCTTGCATTAGAATACAAGAGCTTCATCAGCTGTATGTGCATTATCCGTTAGTTTCTACGCCGAAGATTTTATAAAGATTAATTTTTCTTTCAATTTACCAGCTTTCCGGAAACCAGCCGACGCTACGGAAGTTCTTGCAGCATGCAAACGAGATTTCATGTGCCGAATACTGGCTGTAAAGAGGTTTAACGTTTTTTCCCCCTCAATTTTCGTTTTGGGCCTTTGAACGGCTTTGATGGACGGCCGACGGATTGTTTTGAGGAAGACGTAGCATCGATGATGAATTCTCCATCAAGCCAAGTTTTGTTGATTTTCGAGAATCGTTCGCGTGTTCGTCCAGCTGCACATAATTTCTGAACCTTCAGCATCCCCAAATGACGCTTTTTATGCACCAAACTAACGTTAAGTTCTATACAAATTCCAACAAATCTTTCTCTTTAGCTTTCTTCATTAAAAGAGAGATGAGAACGGTTAGGGGAATTGCTGAGGGATTGAAATTTGCGTTATTAAAATAACAATGCTTAATCAACCGAATTACCTACCTTTTTTCATTTTGAAGGCACGTAAAATGACAATTTTGGGCCAACAAAAAAGCAAAGCTTGCTTTGATTTGAACCCCAGAGGAATACTTTTGACGATATTTTCAAAGTGCTGCTATTAAGCAAAATCAAAACAGACCTTTCCCAAATGTTGCTTAAATGTACTTTTAGGGTTATAAAACAACAAAATTGACGATAAATTTTCACTGAAATATTGTATTGGTATGATGTCTTTGGAACAAATATGTATGTTTATACTAACTAAAGGGTGTTCTGGTCAAAATTGGATAAAACAGTAATGTGCGTGAGTCGATTAAAGTTTTATCAATAAGTCAAATTCTTTTTCTTTTTCAAGCTCAGTTAATACAGAATATAGGACAAATATTCAGCTATGCTTCCTTTTCACCGAATGCGAATGGCCGAGTCTTTCGTTTAACACCTGCCATAAGATTTTGTACAGTCTCATTGTCCACTTTATTCGGCGCAGAACGCCAGTTTGCCTTGAACTGTTTCTCGCTCACAACAGCTTTTTGAGTCTTCTTAAGGTTCCGCTTGACGATGGCCCAATATTGTTAGATTGGGCGGAGCTCTGGCGTGTTGGGAGGGTTCTTGTCCTTGGGCACCACTTGAACGTTGTTGGCAGCATACCACTCCATGGCCTATTTTCCGTAATGGCACGATGCCACATCCGGCCGAAATAGAACGGAACAATTGTGTCGCTTCAGGAAAGGCAGTAGACGCAAGGTACAGATGGCCTGCCACACCAGATATTTCTTCGCGAGCTTTGACAGTTTAATGTGCTTGAAAATATCTGCCACATTTCCCTGTCCAGGAAGCTGTTTAAAGTCTGCCTTGACGTAAGTTTTATCATCCTGTACCACGCAATCAAACTTCGTCAGCATCATCGTGTACAACTTTCGCGATCGTGCTTTGGCCGACGTGTTTTGTTTATCGTCGTGATTTGGAGTTACCACTTTCTTGTAAGTCAACAGTCCAGTTCGTTTTTTAGCTCTATCCACAGATGAAGGCGCCACTCCCAGCTTCTCTGCGACATCACGGACGGAGGATCCGCTCGAAACAGCGGGCAACTCTAATTGTCGTCGGTGTGGTTCCGGCTTTCGATTTCCTCTCCGAGATATTCCCCTCTTTTTGTTTTAGTTGCACGGATAATTCTCATGTTTGGTTTAAATTTCTATTTCATTTGTTTAAGAGAAAACGCCCACATTCCAAATTTGGTATTAAATTTTTAGTATTTTTGGTATTTAATGAGTAGTACTCGAGTTTTGCAGATATTTGTGTTCCATTTGTCCATATCAATTTTCATAACAGTAGGGATAATTGTCATGTTTGGTTCCATTTGTGTATCATTTGTATGAGAGCCCACTCCTTCCAGAGAGGGGAGGAGTCTCAAATCACCATTGAAACATTTCTTGCCTTCAAAAACCTCCACATACCAAATTCGGTTCCATTTGCTTGATTAGTTCTCGAATTATGCAGAAATTTGCGTATCATTGGTGTAGGAGCCCCCTCCACCCTTCCAGGGGAGGGAGGGGTCTCGAACCATCATAAGAACCTTTCGCGGCCCCAAAAATCTCTGCATCAATATATTCATATCAGCAGGGATAATTCTCAGGTTTGGTTGAAATTTGTGTTTCATTTGTATGGAAGCCCTCCCTCCCCCCCCCCTTTCCCAAGAGAAGAGGGGTCTCAAACCTTCGTAAAAATATTTATTGCCTACAAATCCTCCACATGCCAAATTTGGTTCCATTTGTTTGATTAGTTCTTGAGTTATACAAAAATTTATGTTTTATTTGTATTGGGAAAATAGCTGCGAAGGTCGCCTGAATTAGCCGAATTTATTAACTTAATTACTGAGATAGAGAGAGAGTTATAAATTCCTACGGATTTACACAGATTTAATTTTCAGGCAATCGACTTGTTTTATAACAAAGAAAACTTACTTTTAGTAATTCGCTACACTCCTGAACATATGAAAGATTTCGTTAGCATCCCTACTGTCCGTGCAACTGCGGCTGTGATGTGGTTAAGTAATACAGTGCAATAAGAATATGAGAATTACGTTCTGAATGTGTGTTTCTTACCCGTTTTCTAGGCAAATGATGATAGATGAAGATAATAGATGCTGGTAAATGGTAATGCTTTCTAGAGAAACTTTGGCTGTTTCAAAGGGAATGATATGTTCACTAATCGAAAACAAATTCTAACTCGAGGGAGTTTTCTTACCTAATTAGTATTAATAGATAGTCAACTAATTTAAAAACAACCGCTAGATAGTTTTAGGTTGAACATATCAGTTTAGTTTGATTTAAGGAGAATTTAAGCACTAATTTTAAGAAGTATAATTTCAGAGCACAACTTTGTTGTAAGTACACTTTTACGTTTTTGCCACATCATGACAGATTACAACTGTTGATCGATGACTGGTCGTGTCATGCGATGGTAGTCGTCCTGGGTAGCACGGTGGAAGGCGAAACACAATGGGCTCGCTGATCGACGGGTGCACTTACAATGTGTATGAAGCCATCCCTACCAAATCAGGGAGAGCTCTCAAACAACCAGAACAAAACTTTATTTTCATAAACCCCCACATACCAAATTTGGTTCCATATGCTTGATTGGTTATCGAGTTATGCAGAAATTTCTGTTTCATTTGTATGGGAGCTCTCCTTTACAAAGATGAGAGGGGTCTCTTAGTATCATAAGAACCTTCTCCGGTCCCAAAAAACCTTGCATACAAATTTTCACGCCGATCGGTTCAGTAGTCTCCGAGTCTATAAGGTTCAGACAGACAGAAATTCATTTATATAGATATATAGATTACCGATTTCTGTTTTGAACAAAAAGTGATAACGAGGTTTCATTTAAAAAATCAAGTTATTAATACCCGAGCAGAAACGAATAATTTGATAACTGACTCTGGTATTTAAGAGCCCAGATTAAGAGATAAAATATCTGAGGAAAATACCATAAAATTGTTCCTTCAATGTTTTGCGAATACCAAATTAAATACCAAATCTTTCACACGTTACACTCTACTCATTAGGTTCTGTACAACATCTGGCTGCACATTCTTCTGTACGGAAACCCACTTTTTCTTCATGTCTTCTTCAGATATGACTACCATGGTATGCTTCCCTAGTGCCAGTGTCATAACAGTCCAGTTTTTTGATGGGCCTTAGTTCCGGTGCGTTGGGGGAGTTCGTGTCCTTGGGTACGAAAGTGACCTCGTTGGCTTCGTACCACTCTAGGACAACATTTAAATAGTGACACGAAGCTAGATCCGCCCAGAAGATCGGAGGGCCTCGTGTTCCCTCAAAAGAGGAAGCAGACGCTTCTGTAGACACTCCTTGATCCTCGTGTATAGTCCCGGTAGTCACGAACGGCGCAGTCCATTTGCCACATGAACAGATCGCTTGCCAAATCATGTATTTCTTGGCAAACTTTGAAAGTTTCTGCTTCCTTACTACCTCCGGAACATGTTGGGCGGTGAAGAATAGTAGCCCGGAAGCTGCCGAAAGTTCACCTTGGCGTGAGTCTCATGATCCATGATGAGACAATAAAGTTTCGTCAGCATCTGGGTGTACAGTTTCCTGGTCCATGACTTTCACACCGTATATTGCCATTTGTCATGATTTTCATTTCTCCTTCAGTTCGATGGTCAGAGTTTCGAAGAAACATTTAATGACACGACTCACCGTTGACTGCACGATTCCGAGGTGTTTTTTGATGTCTCGATGAGAGAGTTGATAATTTTCTAGGTACATGCGCAAAATCAATTCGCGACGTTGCTTTTTGGGTGACGCCATTTTTGCCAATTTTCGAAATACAATTAAATGAACACTCTAAACTTCTTTTACCCAAATTTACAAGAGAAAATACCCAATGCGTAATTTTCTACAGCGTTTCTTCTGTGATGCGATCTAATGTGGCACATACTTTAAACCGGAAGGAATGTCTTCCAAAAATTGAGTCACCGCTTATCTGAAAGCATGAAGGTCAGACACTGTTTTAGCCTGATTCAGCTTCATGCCATTATGCGCATTCCAAAACGGAATTAAGCTCCGAATAGATGAATCCTCCAAATTTCCCGCAAATGAGGCCCATTGAAAAGTTTTGGGCTTGAACAGAAGCCACTGAGGTCGACTGATTTAAAAAGGTTTAGATAAATGTAAACAGAAGCATGTAAGGAATAATTGTCCAAATCCTGTTGAGAAACATTAAGAAGAAAGTGCACGGCCTGGCAAAGTAAACGAATCACGCAATATTTTTCATTGTTATTCCATCATTGGATTCATTATTTTTGTAATTCAATCTTAAAAAAACGCAAATGAATCAATTCAGTTCTCATGATCCATAATTAGCGAAACAGTCCTTAAATTCAACGTTTTCAACGTCAATGACAGAACCCCTCTACGTTACATACAAAATAATAATTCGCAATTTATTTTCAACTGAAAATAAAACCCTGTTCACCACCTTCCCAGAATCCAGCACAGGGTAGCGAATTTGAAGTACCACTTCAACGGAAACCAAACAAGGTGGGCGTCTGTCGAGTGCCGAAGGTGTCTGCAAATAATGGCGGTTGTTATTTTTATTTATCCACTCATCATCACACACACATATGTATGTGGTGCGAACAAAAGGACATCACCGCCAACAAACGTTGAAAAAAGCTCACACATTGCACCACCAACAACAACAACAGAGCTCCTCCCCGGTGGTGTGTGGATGACTTCAAGTGGATACCCGCAAACCACTTCAACAGTCAGCGGTTAGTATGATTGTTTGTAATCGCTTTTATGAACTCACAACCAGAGCTCCATTTTTTGTTGTCGGATAAAAATCTTTGAAATTTCGAATGCTGACTCTTCAGATTCCCGCTCCCATTGATTTCCCGATGAAGACGTCGACGGGAAAACCCGGAAAATTAAGCGGTACGTGATTAGCGTTCAATTGTCTGCCACTTACGGGCCGAGGGCGAGGGGGGGGGGGATCTCGAGGAGTTCCTACGAAAGGCGGTGCACAGAAGCGTACGTGAAAAGCAATTACAAGCTGACGGCTCCCCCATCCACCACGCGCTGCAAATCTCGTTGTTTCAACAGCATTCCGGAATGGGTAAAATCGTGCTTTTCCTACACTTCAAATTGAGCCATTCTCACGCCCGACGCCTGTCTGCCTGCCTGCCAGCCTGCCAGCCTGCCTGCCGGGTTGGGGAGGTTACACGACGAACAACAAGAAGAAATCCACCAAGCAAATACCAGAATTCCGCATTTCTCTTCGAGAATACCAATGAACTCTCTCTCTCTCTCTCTCGTCGAACAAGGGCTAGATTCCTTGTATTCGGATCCAAGGAAAAGGTTTGCTGGCAGCAGCAGCCAGGCGAAAAGTAGCCCGGAAGGAAAATTCAAATTGCCTGTAGCAAGGCGGCGGCGGCGGCGGCGGTGTCGACTCTTTAAAAAGTCGGAATTCCACAGGAAACGGAATGTATTTTTCTCGTGTTCACTCCAAGCCCGTGGCGCAGCAGCCCGTTGTTGCCTTTGTTGCTGCCAAGGTGATCTGTCTGTTGATGGCGGTGGCGTGTCGGCCGGATCGACGAAACGTAAATGAGAATAATTGATGATGCCGGAGTGAAATTGTTTGCCTTCTTTGATATTTAGCGTGAGGAATTTGAATTATTTCTGTTTTTTTTCTTCGTGGCATTTCTGTTTGTGCAAAAGTAGCTTCTAAAGTATAAGAAACATCTATAATTGCGAGCAGAATAAAACAAAAATTCACCTAGGAAAATTTTAAGGATACACAATGGTATACCGTTAGGTCTCCTGAAATACGGTGGGTAATACCATCCACTCACTATTATTCAATCATAGACCCTAACTAAATACAAGAAAGTCAGCTCAATTGATTAGAGGATAGCCAAATAATTTGAGTGGAAAATAAGTTACAAAATGTTTGTTGAAGGCAAACAGCGTTAATTACAGTTAAACGGCGAACACGAAATTATTGCGACACCGAAAATGTCATGCCAATTTTCTTATAATGTTTAGAATCAAACCAAAAACTAAGGGTGGTTTTATACATATATTTACTTCAAAAATCAAAAGAAAAATTAATCGATGGAGCTTTGAGTGTAAAATTGAACGCATTTTCGCTTGATGCCCTCCATCAAAGTCTTTACAGTGTCATCCGGTACCCGTTTTTCAGTTTTTTTTTTCATTTTCTTAACATGTCCTTCTCGTCTTTGACTGTCTTTTTGCTCTTCCGAAGTTCCCGCTTCATCATTGCCCAGTACTGCTCCACCGGGCGCAGCTCCGGACAGTTTGGCGGACTCATGTCCTTTGGAACAAAATGGACAGAATTGGCCTCATACCACTCCAGGACACTTTTACAGTAGTGGCATGATGCCAATTCTGGCCAAAATAGCGGAGCTCCGTCGTGCTGCTGCAAGAACGCAAAAGGCGCTTCTCGAGGCATTCAGATTTGTAGATCTCGCCATTTACTGTGCCCTTTGACACGAAAGACTCACTCCTCAGTCCGCAAGAGCAGATGGCCTGCCAAATGAGATATTTGGAGGCGAACTTCGACATTTTCTTCTTCTTAAATTTGTCGTCCACATAGAACTTGCTCTTGCCGGTGAAAAACTCTATCCCCGGAATTTGCTTAAAATCGGCTTTTATATACGTTTCGTCGTCCATCACACAGCAGCCATAATTTGTCAGCATCTTCTCGTAGAGCTTCCGTGCCCGAGTTTTAGCCGTCGATTGTTGCCGCTCATCGCGGTTTGGGAAGTTCTGTACCTTGTACGTATGTAGTCCAGCTCTCTTCTTTGTATGTATGTAGTCCAGCTCTCTTCTTTGCATTCTGGACGTAGCTCTGCGACATGCCGATCTTTTTAGCCAAATCACGGCTTGAGACGTTGGGATTTGCTTTAATCATCCGCTTCATCTTTCCCTCCGCCTTTTTGTTCTCCGGTCCCGGTTTTCGTCCAGCTCCTTTGCCGTGGTCCAACGTCAACCGCTCCTGGAACCGCTTCAACACTCTGGAGACCTGGTTGAACTGGTTGAATGGTGAATGTTCAACATTTTTCCCAACTGCCGGTGCGACAGGTCAGGAAATTCCAGGTGTTTGGAAAGAATTTGTTCTCTCGACTCGCGTTGGTTCACCTCCATTTTCGTTGAATCGAAAAACACGACTTCGAGTTTGACAGCTTGTAAACAATACACATCAATGAGAAAGTGTGCAACATTTGGTTGATTTTTACCCAATGGTAAAAAAGTTATGCCCTGTTGAATGTGTCGCAATAATTTCGTGTTCGCCCTTTAAGTAACATGATTTAGGGACATACGGGATCAAGTCCCTATCACTTCGATGTTTTCTGAGCACCACCCCAAAAACTATTAGGACTTCAAGCGTGAAATTTTCAAGAATTGTTTGCTGCATTAGGAATTGCACAAATTGCATAAGTAAAATTTAGAAATATTTATTTCATTCTGTACATCATCTGGCTGCAGCTTCTTCTGTACGGAAACCTATTTTTTCTTCATGTAGTGCCTGCTTCAGAACAGCCCAGTATTTTTCGATGGGCCTTAGTTCCGGTGCGTTGCGTGGGGGGGGGGGAGGACTTGTTATGTCCTTGGGTACGGAAGTGACCCCGTTGGCTACGTACCACTCCAATACAAATTTTAAATAGTGGCACGAATCGCAGGACCCTCATGTTGCTTCAACAGAGGAAGCAGACGCTTCTGTAGACACTCCTTGAGGTAGATCTTACCGTTTACAGTCCCGGTAGTGAAGAACGGTAGTCAAGAAATCATGAATTTATTGACAAACTTTGAAAGTTTATGCTTCCTTGTTTCCTTCGGAACTGTAACTCCCTCGGCTAGGCTCAGTCGGTCTAGGGATCTACAGGGTCGTATGAAAGTCAAACAGTATAAACACTCACAGCACTCAACATATATCTCTAGCGGGAACTCAACATGAGGTACTACTCGCAAGAACAGCTAGGGAATGGTGAATACAAATATCATCTTATGGTTTGTACTAGCTCAAAGGCCACTCGGTAAACACTCTTCTGTTTGATCCTAAAAGTGAGGGAGGTATGGAAACTCCTTTCGAGTTCGGCTAAACGGAACAAAATAAGGACAGTGGTGAAATTTTAAACATCTTAAATGCCTTTAAATACAAACTTTTAATTGTGTATAGATGTATTACGTGTTTTATGTACATTAATGATTTTATTTATTAACTAGGTCTAAACTAAATTGTGACGTCACATTTTCTACTTGCGGTTTGTTTTTTTAGGTGGACTAGTGGCGGGCGGTGTGGTGGCGGTTTGGTGGCGGGTTGATGACGATTTGGTGGCGGTTTGATGACGATTTGGTGGCGGTTTGATTACGGTTTGGTGGCGGGTTGATGGTGATGTGGTGGCAGTACTTATCATTCAAGTCGGCTGAAAAATTCTAGCCGGCGACCTTGCACAACGTACACCAGCGACTTTGGACTGTACAAGATGGCCTCCAAATCTTCTGTCCTTTTGTCTCTTATTGTCAGGGAATCCCAATGGCTGTTCCCTGACAAAAGCTAGCAGAATAAAGAAAAAGGCCCTTTGTGGACCTTTTTCTTAAATACTATAATTTTCTCCGAAATGCTTGGAAACAAATTAAGCAATGTGCCCTATATCCTTTTGGACACCATTCCGACTGAACTAACACGACTAACAATAATTTTAACTTTTGATTTTAACTAGACATCACAAATCATTGAACACGGCGCGCACTAACTGCTCGCTTTAGCGATCAGGACAGAAGAGACTTTACAGGGTTAATCTGCCAAGCTCGATACCCGCGAAATTGCCATAAGGAACACGAACGAACCCGAACTCGTCGTGTTCATTACTTTATATTTGTGGGTCCCTGCCCGTTGCCCTCCCTGCAGCTGCCTCTTTCGGCTGAGTATCTTTTGCCGACGCTCAAACCGCTGTCAACAAATACGATGAGAGTGAGTGATACCATGTGAGTGAGGGAAGTTTGGGATAATGAGAGCCTTTTGCTATAACTCTCAGTGTGAATTGCACAGAGCCGTATTTAGACACAATCTAACCTTACTTGTGATAGAGTCACAAGCCTTCATTTGGAACAACCGGTTACAGAACATCAAACTTGTGCTGGGCGGTGACGAACAGTAGCTCTGGAAGCTGTCGGAAGTCCGCCTTGACCCAAGTCTCATCATCCATGATGAGACAATGAGGCTTCGTCGGCATCTGGGTGTACAGTTTTCGGGCCCGTGACTTTCCCACCGTATTTTGTCATTCGTCACGATTTGGAACCTTCTGCACTTTGTACGTATGCAGTCCCTCCGGATCCATGGATCTCTGAACGAAAGACTTGTACAGATTAAACTTTTTGGCTACATCCCTGGCCGTAGCATTGAGATTCGCTTAAACGCATTCACGACACGCTTGTGATTCTGATCACTTATGGAACATCCATTCTGACCGCAGTTCTCCTTCCGCTCGATGCTCATAGTTTCGTAGTAACGTTTAATCGCACGACTCACCGTTGACTGCACGATTTCAAGTTGTTTTCCGATGTCCCGTTGAAAGAGTTAAGGATTTTCCAGGTGCTTGCGCAAAATCAATTCACGACGTTGCTTTTCGGGAGAGCGCCATTTTTTGTAATTTTCGGAAAACTGACAGCGTAAAAAATACAACAACAGAAAACACTCTAGACTACTTTTACCCAAATTTTCAAGAGAAAATACCCAATGGGTAATTCTCTACAGCGTTTTTTCCGTTATGCAATTTGATGTGGGACGCCTTTTAGAGTTGTAGGGCACCAAAAAGAGAGGACACAATAGAAAACGTGAAGTTGATTTCCAGCAGTATATAATTTAATAACGCATTACATTAGCAACATCATAATTATTTTTGATTCGCGCACAATACGCTTCAACCACAGTATCAACCGAAGTACAGGAGAATTGCTTTGACAGCAGGGGAGAGAAGGGACTCCAGACGACCGCATTTGTTTCCAATATTGCAATACAACCAACAATCAATATGCAACTAACGATTTGAAATTGGTTCACTGTTGTAGAACCCCTTGGTCCGAAATACACCTTGAAGTCAGCACCTTGCTGTACATATTTGCGCTTTAGTTTTGATTTGCTGTGTTATTTTGACAAAATATTTGGGAGTGTGTTCGTGTGAGTTCATTATTAGGGGCGCATTATTAGGCTTGGGACCGAGCTTGGGACCGATGTGCTAGTACTGACTGAGCCAAGAAAAAAATTGTTTTTGTATGGGACCTACTGGTCTAAGAGATAGTCTATGGTACAACCCAGGTAATAAATAAGCAGTTCCAAATTGTCTATACGGCTACCTATCAAGCAACTCATCAAGTCGCCTTAAATGCAACATAAATTCCGCTTATGGCCCAATATACGGCTGCTTTACTGCAATGCTATGATAATGCTTCATTAATGCTTTTTTGCATTCGAAATGCTTATTACAGGCTACAGGCATTGAATTAGCATTTGAAATCCAGCTTTACAACAGATAGCATTCAATATGCTGATACAATGCAAATATAAAACTTGCAGCATCTAAAATGCTGATTTACAGTTGATTTACTGCATATGCTAATGCTTATTGGTTACCTGGGAAGTGAGCAATGGAGGGACAAGAGACACATTGGGTCATGGAATTCGTCAGCATTGACTCTGGCAACAACATCGTTATACTGAATTCTGAAGGTGAGTCAGGTATCAAGGATAACCCCGAGATCCTGAAGATGTTGTACTTGGGTAAGGCAACGTCCCGATAACACATAGTCAAACGTAATCGTCTGCTGTTTGCGGTGATAGGAAATAACATTGCAATTTTGTTAAAGTTTTTGCTATGCAAGTTTCTTGCCGAGTTTCTCAAGTTTAGGCAGAAGGATTTCGTGATCCACTGAGGCGAATGCAGCTTTCTTGCCATCATGAATCCATGCTTTGCAGGCACGTAGAGGTTAATTTTACCAAGTTCGTGGATACGGATCGTTTCGGGTAGAAGCCGTGTTTCACTGTATCGATATACTGTTCACAACATGCAAACAGCGAAACGTTCACAATTATCTGGAATAACTTGGAGCATGCGCATATGGAGGCAATACAACGGTAATTGGCACATCTCGTTTGTCTCTTTTCTTGTGCTTAGGAAACAAGAAACAGAAATTCCATTTTGTGGGGAACTGCCTTTGTTTATGAGGCTCAGACGAGTACAACACTTTGCGGAGCCAATTGTTCAATATTGTTGGTTACAATGCTTCTTTCGATGTTCGTTAAAGTGGGCTGCCAATTACTCATGGCTGGCTTGAATTCCATGAGTCACATTATCGTTTGGTTGGAGTGGTAACTTATTTAAGCAAATGTTTGCTGATCGTGGCTTTGACTGCCATCAAGTCCGTGGTTCCTATAGCCCCGTCCAGAAGCTAGGCTTAGGCTTAGATTGTTGACCAATAGCTTGCTGGGTAGGTATAAGTGGAACGGAAACGAGATGATAGTATAACTAGGACACAATGGCAGGGAATTCATTGAGTGGAGAAAAGAGGGGTGATGACATTACACTGTAAGATCGGCCAAACAAAATGATTAGGAAATCGCTTCCATGTAGGGAAGATCACGCATTCCCAAAACATCTCTTACATGGCGGAGGGGTTGTTTACCTGGGGCCACTAGAGGATGCAATAGTCGAGAGGCATCATTATCTGAACAATACCAAACTGCGTGATCGATGTCATCATAACCGGTTCCGCAACTACATAGATTGCTACCGATGAGGTTAATTCTGTAGAGATTTGCGACTAGCGAATAGTGCTTGGACATAAGTCTTGACACCACACGAATGAAACCACGATTTACATCTAGACCTTTGAACCACGATATCCTCGAAAAATGTGGAATAATGGAATGTAACCACCGCCCAAGAGAATTACTTGTCCAATCGTTTTGCCAACTTTGAAGAGAACTCTGACGCATTAATGGGAAAAAATCATCATGAGAAATTTTTCTATCAAAAATCTCGCCTTCTTGTGCGCCCACCTTTAGCAAAGGGTCCGCCTTCTCATTACCTGGAATTAAACAATGTAAGGGAACGCATGCAAAGGTACTCTTAAATGATCTTTCGACCAACGCACTCATCTGCTCCCTTATTGTTGAGAGAAAGTAAGAGTTTTCATCATCGACCGGAGGACATCGGTGGAACTAAGACAATCCGAGAGGATGAAATAGTGGTCTATGGGCATGCCGAAAATCATCCCCAGTGCGAAATTGATTGCTGCCATTTCAGTAACATATACGGAAAAAGGTTCCTGAAGTTTCCGGAAGGCAGATGAGTATTCGTTGAAGACACCGCAACTAAAGGATCCATCAATGCCGACCTATCAATGAGAATTCTTCTATTGCAATTAACTTGCTGATACTTTTGGATAAAAATGTGGGGGACTAAAATAGGCCAAAGTAGATCTGGAATTCCTTGAATAGTCTGCTTCATGGAGAGATCATAATCGATGGAAGAACTGTAATAAGGGAAGCGTACACTGGGACAAATATAGCATGAAAGACTAATGTTGGATGACATATAGTTAATATAGATTCGCAATAATCTAGACTGGGTACTCAATTTGAGCATTTTTTAGATGTTTTCAATCACAAGGTTGTTACTGAATACTGAATGAGAGCTCCTAGAAGCGGTACCGTGAGAGTTTTACTCCTGCCAGAACCTCCAGGCTTCATTATGCGTTAAGTGCATACAGCAATACGTAAACAACGATATTGAATGCGTTCCAATTGAATGAGGTGGCTATTTCTAGCCAAGAGGAAGCAAAACGGGCATTATTCAAGAACTAAAAATTTAGTTGTTTTGCGGTTGATTTTGTTTTGAAAACGATTAGAGCTCCTTACTCGAAACACAGGCCAATGATTATAATGCAGATTTGAGGGAGCTATGGTGTCTTGTCCATCCCATTTGCAAGATTCCTCAAATCTTCGCCCAAAGTGTCGTGTTTCGGTTCTTTAAACACGCCTTTTTTGTGGTGCCTTTGTTATCCTGAAGAAAAAACAAATCATGTAGAATAGTAATTACAATTATCAGTGACGTAAGCAAACGTATTCTTTTGCTCTAAAAATTAACTTAAAACGGCTTTTCATCCATCTCATCACATATGTTATTACTAGTATGCATTTTTCATGCCCAAAGTAGCGACTCGCTTCTAATAGTGCTGTAACTCACACTTGAATATTGCATTACCTCCAAATAGTATCAACTCACCTAAAACTAGGTTAATTCCTAATTACACGGGGGAAACGTACCTACAAAAATAACCGTGTAAAAAAACCGCGTGAATTCCAGAATCCGTGTAAAAAAAACCTGCGATAACATGCTAAGTCATTTGCAATGAAAAACACTTAGAAGGTTTTCTAAACAGTAAAATGGATATCACAACAAATTACAAGAGGCAAGCGAGGGCCCCAAGATCCCAGAACACAAAATAGAACTGGAGTGAATGTGTGTGGGGATAAGCGGGGTTAATACAGGTTCATTCATGATGGCATATCTCGAGACCCTTAATATTTGCAAAGGTGCGGTCTTCACCATAGTTGTTCAGAAGGTCAAGAGCATTTGAGGGATAGACCGTTTTGTTTGTAATTTCACCGTTACGTGGCGTTAGTGAGCATGTCAAATTGAGTATTTTCAACTTGTCTATCTCGGGATTCTGTTAGGGGCCTGCTCAAAAGCCACGTAGACTCATTTTTTAAAATCTCAGACCCTCCCAACCCCCCTCGTAGACTTTTCTCTATAATTTCTTTTGAATTTTTGTATGCAGCGTAGACTTTGGTCAAACCCTTCCCACCTCAGAAAAGTCTACGTGGTTTATGAATAGCCCCTAGTTCTAGTTTTCGGCAAAGTTGTTGGGAAGGTCAAGAGCATACGTAAGGTGAACCATTTTGTTTGGAATTCCACCGGTACGTGGCATAAAATTGAGCATTTTCAACTTGTTCTATTTCATGATGCTGATAAGAGGGATAGCTCTAGTCGTCGTCAAAGTTGTTCAAAAGGTCAAGGGCATTCAACAGATGGACCGTTTTATTCGGAATTCTCCCGCTTTGTGCCGCTAGTAAGCATGCAAAATGATATATTTTGAACTTGTTCTATCTCGTGATTCTAATTAGATAGAAAGTTCTAGTTTTCGGCAAAGTTAATCAAAAGGTCAAGGAAATTCAAAAGGTGAACCGTTTTTAATGGAATTCTATTACTACGTGGCGTTAGTTAGCATGCAAAATTGAGCATTTTCAACTTGTTCTGTTTCGAGATTCCATGGATAATTCCACTGATTAAAAAATATTCTAAGTGTTTTTCATTGCAAAAGACTTAGCATGTTATCACAGTTTTTTTACACGGATTTCGGAATTAGCACGGTTTCTTTTACACGGGTTTGAAAAAACCGTGCAAAAAAAAACCTTAGTGTATTATACTTAAATGCTGATGACCTGGAAAGATCATATCTTAAGGAAAATTATTTCTAATGACATGAACTTTCGGAAAGTATGGTTTGAAAATCGGTCACTACCCGCGCAGGAACCAATAACCTGATATCTGGTCTTGGTATTTAGGAGCTCAGATTAAGAGGTAAAATACCTTTTGATAATACCTTAAAAAAATTTCCCACAATGTTATGCGAATACCAAATTGAGGTAAGACATTACCAAAACAGTACCTCTCAGGTATTCCCAGATATCAAAAATAACAAGTTTTGTTATTCTAGAGGTATTTTTCTTGCAATTCATAGGTATTTTGCTTAGGTTTTTTACTTCTTAATCTGAGCTCTTTAATGCCAAGGCCAGTTATCAAGTTCAAATTAGGTCTCCTGCTCGGGTAGTGGCAATAGTGAGTGCTGAAAAATTAGTAATCGACGCTTATAAGTTTTAAATTACTTTTATATAACGTAAGTCAGTCCTGAAAATGTGTCTTTTGACTTCTGAAAACAAAGTGAATTGAACATTAACTCTTTTGAATCTCTTAGATGTAGGGAATTATTCTTTCAAGTGATTGAAGTGAGTTAAAGCTAAATTGGAATTTCTCGAATACCAAGGTAAAATCTGTATCCACATTAGGCCGGACACCTTCAAATCATTGAAACTTTTGAAATATTGTACGTAGGAATGAAAAATTTCACTGTGGTATAGCTGAGAGTCTATGATGAAAAAGACTATGATTGATGTTTACATTTCATGTTTAGTATTCAGGATGGCGACGAAAGAAAAACAAGTGCGCGAGCAAATTTTGTACGGGCGTACGGCAAATCGTGACTTGTCAATACGGGACCTTGCAAAAACATTGGATTTGCACTGTTCACGATGTGCTCAAATCATTTTCGGAACGTTTGACGGTGGAGAGAAAACCGAGAAGTGACAAAAACATTGGACGCGCTGATCCTGTCATGGACTGAAAGGTGAAAAGGATATTAACGAAAAACCCAAATCTCTCCATTCGACCGGTGGCTCGTAAAATAGGGATGTCGCTTGGTGTTGTCCAAAAATCAAAACATCGTTTGGGACTTAAGTCGTATAAAGTAAAAACAGTTCCAAATCGCAACGACAAATAGAACTTGGCAGCAAAATCACGGGCTCGACGTTTGTACTGCGAATATTTGACGAAGTTTTCATGCGTTGATATGGACGATGAAACTTATGTCCTGGAGGATTGCAAGCAGCTTTCAGGGCTGTTTTTTTTATTCTGCTATAGCCAGAAATGCTACAGCTGAGCATTTCAGAACGGAAAATCATCGAAATTTCTCAAAAAATACCTTGTGTGGCAAGCAATTTGCACGTGTGGCAAAACGAGTAAACTTTTCGTCACTACAGGCACAATCAACAAGGAGATCGATCAGAAAGAGTGTCTGCCGAAGCGATTGCTACCCTTCATCAAAAGTCACAAAGAAAAACCTTTGTTCTCGCCCAATTTGGCATCATGCCACTATGCTAAAACTTTGATGGAGTGGTACCAAGCAAATCAAGTAAACATTGTACCAAAAACCGTAAATCCGCCAAATTTCCCAGAGCTACGACCAATCGAGAGATATTGGGCTCTGATTAAGCGGAAGCTTTTTGGAAAGAAGCAAACACTTCCAGCAAATTTGGACAAAGACGGCTTCTACGATTTCTGAAGAGTCTGTACAAACCCTAATGAACGGAGTTAAGGGCAAAGTTCGAAAATTATATGCAAATACCATATAACTATGTTTTGTCTTCACGAATTATTAAAACACATCCCATGAATCTGAAATAAACAACTACGACGGAAATATAATGCGAAATTTATGTTTTATTCATGTTTTGAGGTGTCCGGATTGTTGCGGATACAGACCTTAAAAACCTCAGAAAAGCTTGAAATCACTTTAATTGTAGAGCTTGAAGCACTCATATACGAAGTAAAACAAACTTATTATGCAAGTTTTTTTCCCATGTTGGGTATATTCATCACTGTGATTTCTTAGATCTGTTGTGATATATTCCCCGTTTTGATATTGCTATATCAGTATGCCGTATCACTATTATGTGAAGTGACCGACATGAACTGACTCAAAGCATTTTGCCAGCCAGGTATTAGATTCTGAATAAAATGCAGTGCCTGTCTAAGCTCTGCATTCCAAATACCAAAGGGATCTGAAATCCCCTTATTCAGAAATGTTCGCCTTCTATTAAAGATTGCTATTCAATGACATAGCAGGTGTTGAGAGTCTTCCTTTTCTATGCCACACAACCGACACATATCCTTGAAGTTTTCCTATTAGCTTCAGGTGACATTTGCATGGACAATGCCCTGTTATTAAACCAGTCTCAGTACTTACACATCATTCTTCGATAATTCAAGAATTTTTGTGAGTCATTGAAATGTTCGGAAATATGAACCGTTTCACTTGCCTCGCAATGTGTGTGTTATTCCAGTTGGTCTCCGCATTTATATTCTCCCATTTCTTCATCTCCATCCTAAAAGAACAGGCAGACACTTCACAGAATGGATATGGTCGTATGAATTGTTGGGATGATTCGCGTCTTGCTAATATGTCGGCTTTTTCATTCCCTGGAATTCCGCAGTACACTATGGTACGAATGGAAAAATTTCGCGACAAAAATTAATACTTATAGTCGATTTTCTTACGTTTGACGTTAACACACTGCTGCCATCTGTTCAGCCTAATCATTAACAGTGTGCTCAACAGATGGCGTTAGTTTTCGTTTTAAATGACGATGATTTGTAGTGCAAAATGTTCAATGTGTTATGTCTGTTTGTCTTTAAATGTTAATAAATAAACGGAGATGGGTTGACATAAAAATATTAACATTTTCGTAGAAAACACACGTTGTTACGCTTTTCGATGATAATTGTTAATGCTGCTGATCGACAATGATGCATAACAAATGCAAAACTACCAATTTTATAAAGAGTTTTCCTCCTAAAGGGGACAAAAGGGGACAAACAATTTTGCATAGATCTTGTAGATAGAAGTTTGGACTTTCAGTTCACGTACTCTGTGTTTGCAAATATTTGCAAATCAGGGAGTAAGATATTCTAAAAAAAACGTATTTTTTTCACACTTTAACCTCTCCAACTTTATTTTTTTATGCAATAACTAGCTACTATCTTGTATCTTAAAAATGTGCGTCATTTTATACCCTAAAAGTTTTCAAATTCAAATTGAAATAAAAAAGTAACAGCAAAAAATCCTTTTTTTAAGTCCCACCCTAAGGAAAGTCAGAAAACGGTAGGTAGATGAGATAGAAGTAAAAAATGTTCACCAAAGTTTCATTAAATTAAAATATTAACAATTTTGTAGAAGCAAAAAATCCTCTAAAGAATAAGAATAAAATGTTGACATTTTTATTATGAACAGAAAAGGACCACCCTAGTCGTAACTCAAAACAAAAGAAGGATCTATTTCTTTTAAATTAAATCTTCCAAAGACATCATCTATCTAAAGTTAATGGTTTTCGAGTTATCGATTTTTGTCGCGAAATTTTTCCATTCTTATTCGTAGTGCAGTGGCCCAAAATATGTTAACTTGGTTTCAACAGGGCATTTTTGAAGTGACATAGCACATTTCCATACGAGGTAAGAATTAAATTAAATAATTTTAGAGCATTTTTGAGCACAACTTTTGAGCAAAATCATGCTGGAGACAGCATGGAAAATTTCTCGACTTCCCATCGAAATCTCAATTAATAACTGCGGAAGAGTTTCTAGTATCCTTGTTCTAGAAAGTTGCTATAATATGCTCAAATTCAAGAGGAAGAAGAACGAAGTGAAAATTATTCAGGTAACCAATATGATTTAGAATATGCAATAAATTAGCTGTTTGTAAGCATTTCAGAAGCTACCAGCAAAAGATTTGCTGGTTAGACGATAAATTCATTTAAAATGCTATTTATGTGAATTTTGTTAAAAGACCATTTTGAGTGCGAAATAGCCTTAATAAAGCAATGACATAGCATTGCAGTAAAACATAACTGCTTTGCTGAGGTTCAAACTTTTGAGATGGAGGATCACGATACAATGTTCGAAAATGCTCTCTTTGACATGCACAATAGTGCGACCTAGGAACAGAAATCCGAACCATAATCTCTACCTTCCAGAAGTCCTTGGCCGTATAAACAACTATGCTGGTGGTTCGAATTTTCTTGGAGGTCAGGTTGATGATTTAAAAATGTTCGAAAATGCTCAATTTTACAAGCCTACCCAGGTAATCAAAAAGCATTATCATATGCAGTAAATCAATCCTAAATCTGCATTTCAGATGCTAAACGCTTTTTATTAGCATTATATCAGCATCTTGAATACTATCTGTTGTAAAAATGGATTTCAAATGCTATTTAAATGCTTGTAGCCTGTAGGCATTCCAAATTCAAAATAGCATTAACGAAGCATTATCTTAGCATTGCAGTAAAACAGCCGCATATTGGGCCAAAACCGTCATTTATGTTGCATTTAAGGCGACTTAATTGCTTGATAGATTGCCGTATAGACGTTTTAGAACTGCTTATTTGTTCCCTGGATAAGCAACGTCAAGGAATTATTCCGAAATTTTGAAAGTCCTTGACCTTATGAACAATTTTTTTGAACTTTTGATTGTTATTTTTTTGAATTCTCCCTAGCGCGGAAGTAACGATCTTTGATGAAGTTAGGCAGAAGCAGATAATTTCTCATCTCCATGCGAAGCGCTGGGAGCGGACAGTAATTTTATTGCTAGAACAAATAGACATGAAGAGAAAGTGTATTGATAGTTCCGTATAGAGTAACGGCAGGTTTTGAAAATTGAAAGAATACAAGATTGAAAACGAGCGGAGGGCATTTGAACGGTAGTACACTGAAGCTTTTTTTACGCGGTTTTTCTTACGCTGTCCGCGTAAAAAAAAACGCGTTATTTCAAAAAACAACGTAAAAAAAGTCAAGGAAATAAAAATTATATTTCATATTCATATTGCATGGATATGGTCATAAAAATGTATTGGTGGTGGAAAACATGGTTCCAGTAACATTGGCCACCGGGAATCTGCTTCAAATGGATAGAGGTTGTAAATTCAATGTGTGAGCAAAGCAGTCCAGAGTAGTTATAGAGAGTTTTTATCTTCTACAAAAATTCTCAGTATGTCATTCGTCGTCTTTTGATATTATCATATTAGTTCCACATTATGCCGCAGAGATGGCGCTGCAGTCTATCTTTTCTAAATTAAGCGCTAGAGATTTGCCGTCTTCGACAAAGTTTCTCAGTATGTCATTCGTCGTCTTTTGACATTATCATATTAATTCCACATCATGCCGCAGAGGTGGCGCTGCAGTCTATCTTTTCTAAATTAGGCGCTAGAGATTTGCCGTCTTCAGCAAAGTTTCTCAATATATTTTTCGTCGTCTTTTGACATTATCATATTAGTTCCACATCATGCCGCAGAGATGGCGCTGCAGTCTGTTCCTGTTCCGGAATGACCGCTCCAAGGACAATTCATAAGATGTTCACAAAACGTTGAGAAATATCCTACTAAAAAAGTCATGAATTTTGATACTCATATTGCCAGTGCTTCCTTCTGAATATTTTTTTGGCCACTCAAGGCCTCATATGAACCTGTTCCGAAATAAACATTCCAGGAACATATAAACAAATGGCCTTAAAACGTTGACAAATATCCTACTGACGAAATTTAATGAATTTTAATACCCATATTGCCAGAATTCTGAAATTCCTTCTGAAATTTTTCTGGCCACTCAAAGCCCCACAAGAACCTGTTCCGGAATAATCAGTCCGGGGACAAATCATCAAATGGTCACGAAACGTTGACAAATAACCTATTGAAGAAAATTCATGAATTTTGATACCCATATTGCAAGGGTTTACTTCAGAAAATGTTTATGGCCACTCGAGGCCTCACGAGAACCTGTTCCGGAATGGCTGGTTCAGGGACAAATCATCAAATGATCACAAAAAATTGACAAACATCATACTAAAGAAATTTCACGAATTTTGATACCCATATCTTCAGAATTTACTTCAGAAAATCACGAGAACCTGTTTTGGAATGACCGGTTCAGGGACAAACGGTCACTCGAAGGCCTACTTGTCTGGTGAACTCAGGATTACAAGCAGAAAACGCTTGAGAAAATTTCAAGCAGTTAGATACACATATTGTTATGGTTCCATTGAAAAATGCCTATGACCAGCCACGGACCCTTGGGGAACCTCCTCCGGACTGGCCACTTGAAGTATCATACATCCGGTAGACCCAAAACAAGAAAAGTCATTGTGCTGAAGAAATTTTAAGAAGTTGGATACCCATATTGCTGGATTTCTACCAAAATTCACGATCAGTATCATTACATCAGTACATTTAATAAACTGTAAACAACAATTTTTCTTGTTCTAAAAAGTATTGTTCAGAGGCTAAATTGGGAAATGTACAATCAACACCAACAATCAATTTTTTTTCACGTATATTGTGACTTGACTATTCTTAAGGTTGTTTTTTTAAATAACGCGGTTTTCTTACGTCGTTTTTTTAAATAACGGATCGCGTAGTAAAATATCTTTTCCAAATGAAGCTTAAGAGAGTTGCCGTTCTCAGTAAAGTTGTTGAGAATGTAAAATATAGTGCCTTGACATTATCATATTAGTTCCATATTGCGCCGCCGTCTAAATTGCCAAATCGAGCTCTAGGAAGGTGCTGTCTTTAGCAAAGATGTTAATTTTATATAATAAAGGCATTCAAAATAATCACGTTAGATCCAGATCGTACCTCAGAGATGGCACTTCCATATTTGCGGCATAAATTAGAACTAATATGACAGTGTCTAAAGACGACGAATGACATACTGAAAATTTTTGCCACGGACGGTAACTCTCTAGCACTTCATTTGGAAAAGATAATCTGCATCGCCATCTCTACAGTATACATAATGTGGAACTAATATAACAAAGTCAAACGACGACAAACAACATACATACTGAGAAACTTTGCCGAAGACGGCAAATCTCTAGCGGCGCTTAATTTAGAAAAGATAGACTGCAGCGCCATCTCTGCGGCATGATGTGGAACTAATATGATTATGTCAAAAGACGACCAATGACACATTGAGAAATTTTGCCCAAGACAAAAACTCTCCATAACTACTCTGGACTGCTTTGCTCACACATTGAATTAACAACCTCTATCCATTTATAGCAGATTCCCGGTGGCCAATGTTACTGGAACCATGTTTTTCCACCACCAATACATTTTTATGACCATATCCTTGCAATATGAATATGAAATATAAATGTTATTTCCTTGACTTTTTTTACGTCGTTTTTTGAAATAACGCGGTTTTTTTTCGCGGTTTTTTTGCGCGGTACCATTACCGTCGTAAAAAAAAACTTCAGTGTATACGATCAGGCACATAACCCTTTGTCATACTACCCCATGCAGGATAGGCAAGGGGGGAAATCCCCTTGACTGACAAAAGGTTATGAAACCGATCGGGCTCTTATACTACCTATTGCTTGTTCCTAGTTCTAGCGATTTGTCCCTCTCCTAATAATTCCTTTTCTGAAGGTTCGAACGTTCTAGGCGGTTTGGATCACAATATGTACTCGTTAAAAAAAACTCTCCGTTAGATGACCACTACTGCCACGTAGTGACTGAGGTCCAAACGATACTCTTCAGTTTCTGAAAGTTTTTGATTTTCTAAACATTTACCTGAAGCTTCCACCTTTCTAAGTGACCGGGATCACGACATGAACTCGTTGAAAAATGCTCTCCTTTACATACCCACTACCGCCACGTAGTGACCGAATCCCAAACCATAATTCCCACCTTTTGGAAGTCCTTGACCTGTTGAACAACTTTGCCCAAGGTTCGAACTTTCTAGGTGATCGGGATCACGCTATAAACTTGTTAAAAATGCTCATGCACACTAGCGCCACGTAGTGACAGAATTTTGAGCCATATTCTCCTTCTTACGGAAGCTCTTGACCTTTTGAACAACTTTGTTGGAGACAACATTTTTGCAGGTCATCAAGGTTCCAAGACATAGTATCATAAATTCTACTGTTCTAGGTGTCAAGTGTGTGTTGCAATACTTTTCGAAGTTGGTCGATATTTTTGACTAGCACTGTAGGTAAAAATACAAACAATCCCTGAAATATGGTTGCAGTCAAGCAACCCTTTAAAGTTTTTCCGTTGCCCAGTGTTATCGCGGATACAAACCTTATTATCAATAAACTCACTTTCTCCCAATCATCAACTCCTCATCCGATTAGTGGCCTCCGGTTTCCGAAGCAAACTTGCCTCGAAAACAAGAAACTACTTAACATGTAAAACAGGTCCCCGTTGAAATCGTAAACCGAACCAAACAAACAACCAATCCGGTCCAACACAGCATTGCATCGCACGATGTAAACAAGGAGAAAACCAGAAATAACAGAAAAACTTCCGGACCTGCGGAAAAGTTAATCTAATCGCAACCGAACCGTTCGCTTGCCTGGAGTGGGCCAAGCCAGGAACGACTTTCGACAACTTACCGACCTTTTGCCTCCCATTTCGATCAAAGTTTCTCCTCCCCTCAGGGGAGGAATGAAAAGCAAAAACAAATAAACTCATTGAAAGGCGAACGCAATAATCGGAACTGAAGACAACTGAACGACCGCCAGGAGTGGTTCCCACTTTCGGCCGAGAGAGATAGAGAGAAGGTTTGCCTCATACAGACGCCCATAAATGGGAAAGATAAAGCGCAGCAGATAACAAAGTGCCTCCTTTCGGTCTCCGGCAGCCTTGGTAGACCAGTAGTCAAAGTGCCGAAAGAACCACACCACACAATGGGGGGAAACACCGAAGGCAAGAGTGCTTCCGCTTTCAATCGCATGTGTTTGCATTGGATCGCGTGTGTGTCGTGGCGAAACGCGCCTGGTCAGATTGGGCAAGGTTTGTTTGACTGAGCGAGGTGTGCCTACGGGCCAATTTCAACTCCAAGTTTGTTCTATCCGGTTCAATTTTCAATCCAGCTGGATGGATCTTCAAAAATCGGTTTTGAGGATATGAAACCGCGACGCTACCTTACATCGACAAACCTCGCTCGAGGCACTCAGAACAATTCCCAAACAGAACCAAGCAAGGCTCTTTCATCGCACGTCATTTGATAAGTGAATTGTTTGGCTAACCTAACCGTCGTGAAAGGCAGAAGTGAGAAAAAACAAAGAATGCCTGGCTCGGAAAAGACATATTTACGCTAGACATGCAAAAGTGCTGTTCTTTCGCGTGTTGCGGGGTTTTGTTCTGCTTCAACAGACTCTTCAAATCAGCCGAATCGATCTTTAATCGGAATTTCTCCTTTTTGTTTGCAGGGCCCGCCTTCTGGGGGTTGATCAACCCGCAGTGGAACATGTGCAACAAAGGTCGCCGCCAGTCACCCATCAACGTGGAGCCGGAAAAGCTGCTCTTCGATCCGTATCTTAGATCGCTGCACATCGACAAGCACAAGGTGAGTTATGGGAAAATTTAATGCAACATTTTCCCCCTTTAACTTAAAGAGTCAAACCAAGCCATGACGGTGCTTATTGGACGGATCAACATACGCAAAGTAGGCGACGACGACGTCGATGGGACGCTCTTTTAAGCATTTCATCACCATGAATTTGATTATGTTACAATCTTGCCGGCTTGTTTTCGACACAATGGGAAGCCCATGTTCGAATACACTGGCAAAGCTGGCAGCACTTCCTCCATCAATGTTTTCTCCCTCTTCAGGCGTAAAACAGGAAGTCGCGTGCGTGCGTTAAACACCATTTGGCAGGTAATAAAATTTGGGCAATAAACAGACCGAAGCCATAACGAGCTAGCCGAGAACGACGCGGGGAATGATTCGACGAAAAAGGGGTGAAAATTAAATTTTCCACCACAGATTTCCCGACTACGTGAATGATGACGACTTTCTGTACGTATTTGTTTTGCAGATTTCCGGCACCCTGCACAACACCGGCCAATCGTTGGTGTTCCGAGTGGACAAGGACACCAAGCAGCATGTAAATATTTCCAGTGGACCCCTGGCCTATAGGTACCAGTTTGAGGAGATCTACTTCCACTACGGGACGGACGATGCACAGGGGTCCGAACATCACGTCCATGGGTACAGCTTTCCCGGGGAGGTAGGTAATCGATTGGTGTTTGAAATCAAACTTCAGTTACATCCCTTTTAGTTGACGATTTAATCACAGACGGATAGGCGAATGCGGCAGCGGTCTTTGACGGATCGATTAAGGATTATTTAAATGATAACATTTTGGTGCCTTGTACTGTGATTGTAAAGTACCCATTTATGAGTGCAATTTTACCTCATCTAGTTAAGTAGATTTACTTATTATTGGGGTAAAAAATACTCATGAACTCTATAACCATCCATTTCGATTTATCAAAACCAAATTAGCTCAACTACAAGATGTATCTCATAGTGGTATGGTAATGGTAAGTTTTTGTATCAGTTATTTGATAACCAGAGGACAGATTTTCATTATGGTTGTTTTTAGAAACGTCATTTCAGTACAGCTTTAACCATGAACCACTTTACACCACAACAAAGTGCAGAAAATGTGAGCAATATATATACAGGGTGTCTCACAATAGCTGTCACTAAAACAAAATGGGTGTTGCTGTTAAAACAAATCAACCAAATCGTAGCATTTATTTTTCATTTGAAGAATACATGTTATAGAAATAAACCATATTAATTCAATTCGAATCTTGCCCTTTTCCTTGATAACTTTGCGCAAACGCTTTGTAAACCCATCGCAGCTGGCACGCACGATTTCTTGTGGAATTTGGTCTTAAATATCAACCAAATTTAATCGATCTAAAGTAAGCCCTTCCGTAGGGCCTATATGTTGACTTTACCATGCCATACCAAAACCGGTTGGGGGGTGAGCACGACTTGACTAAAAAGCATAAGGTTGCAAGAGCCTAAAGATGTCTGAAACTGCTCAAGCGGCACGGTGACTGTTAAATTCTGTTTTCGGACGTTAAAATTTTCCTGCTACCGGATCTCCACAACCAGTAAAATGATCGGGTGTATGCAGCATATCTTTCTAAAATTCCTTGTGGATGCGTTTTTTTTTTCAAAAGACATCCGCAAATTACGCTTCAAGCCCCCGAATTTGTCATCAACTTCAGAACAAAAGTTCCAAAGTCGGACATTAAATGGTTTCGAAAAATTGAGGAATTTTTGACAGAATATTGAATGGAAATGAAACTTTGCTCTATTTCAACCCGAAATCAAAATCTGTTTTCGCTCTACGAGGAAGTCATAATGTATAAAGGGTGTCCACGATGAAATTGCCACACTATGAAATTGCTCTAACTTTTTAACCGTTGGGTAGAATTTAATGAAAATTTGGGTGGATTTAGTTCATAGTGCATTATTTACATGGAGTCGAAAAAACAGCTCGTGCGTGATAAAATCTTGCGCATTCATCACGAGAACAAGGATCTCTCGCATCGTTCCATCGCTAAAACGTTGGGCATTGCGAATTCCACGGTGTCGCGAGTGATTAAGCGGTTCGAGGAACGGTTGACCACCGATCGAAAGCCCAGAAGTGAAGGAAAAAGTATTCCGTACAACACCAAAAATCACAACCGCGGCCTTCAACCGAAATCCGAACGCCTCCGTTCGGGATGTGGCTAAGAAGCTGCACCTAAGCCGAAGTTTTGTCCAGAAGGCCAAAACTAAGGCTGGGCTTCGAACGTTCAAAGGTACAAAACCCGTGCCAGGAAGTTGTACCTCAACATGCTGACGAAAGTTGAATGCTGCATCATGGACGACGAAACATATGTGAAGGCCGACTTCAAACAGATCCCCGGCAACCTGTTTTTCACGGCCAAGGATAAGTTCAGCGTTCCGGAGCATGTCCGCACTCATGTCCAAATTTGCGAAGAAACTCCTGGTTTGGCAAGCCATCTGCACGTGCGGGAAGCGGAGTGCACCTTTCGTGACCCAGGACACGATGAACGGGCAGGTGTACATAAAAGAGTGCCTCCAGAAGCGGCTGCTTCCTCTCCTGAAGGCCCACAACGTCCCAACAATCTTCTGGCCGGATTTGGCCTCATGCCACTACTCCAAGGACGTGCTGAAGTGGTATGCGGACAATAAGGTCAATTTCGTGCCGAAAATGTTCAACCCTCCCAACACTCCGGAGCTCCGCCCCATCGAGAAGTACTGGGCGATTATGAAGCAGCACCTTCTTAAACGACCTAAGGTAGTGAAGACAGTCGAGGAACTGAAGAAAGTATGGGTTTACATGCAACAAACGGTTGATTCACAGGTTGTGCAGAATCTTATGGCCGGGGTTAAGGGCAAGGTGCGGGCATTTGCGTATGGACTGTAAATAAAATACGAGTAAAATGGTAAAATGAAGTTTAATAGTTATTTCTCAATATCTGAAAATTTGATAGCAATCGGATGAAAACTCGAATTTTGCGAATCAATTTTGTGTGTGGCAATTTCATCGTGGACACCCTTTACAATGATGTTTAGCTTCTCCGCAACAGCTAAAGTAGTAACGCCTTCAATTATTTATACATACAAAACCATTCCTAAGAGAGTGACTGACTCGGTTCCATCAAATTGAGTAAATTCAAAATCCACTAATGGTTGAATAACGTATTCCGAGATTATATTCCAAACATTTTCCATCCATTTATTGAAAATGACGATAAAAACGAATACTAATTCTATACATTATTGATAGCCATATTAAATTGAAAATACCAGAGATACCCTTAGAACTGCAAGCGCCAGCTCTGAAACTAGTGAAGGTGTTCCCAATCCTACGTCAACAACAGCGAAATCATCGGGACCAACTCTATCTAGTCCATTTGGAGAAGGGTTCCGTCACGATGGCGGACCTGTTGAAAACACGGGCCCTTTTCAACATCATTATCGAGTGGGACCGGTATGCCCGAGACAACACGACGTGACACAGTGCGGCAAGTGTCTGGCGTTTGATCACTGGACCCGAGACTGCCACATGAAACCCCGGTGTGGAGGGTGTGCCGGACCGCACACAACCATCGATTGCGCTCCGATAGATGAAGAAGGTGCTAACCACGAAGGCATCAACCGAGCCTATCTCAAACGAGCGGAGTATTTGACCATCCGCAAACAGGCGTCCAGCAAGTCTCAGCCTGGTCAACGCCGCCCACCACCTCGAATGGACGAGGAGATCTTTCCGACGCTCCGGTACCAAGTTCCGAATCTGCCACCAGTTCCATTGAACCGCCACCCCCAACACCCCTAGGCTGAGGCAATTCGAGTAGCAGTGCCTCCACGCATCCACCGGCCGATGGACAGCTCTACGAGTCGGAGCAAATGGTCAAGTTCGTCCAAGAGCTCTACCGCCAACTACGTTCCTGCCGCTCGAAGGAGGAACAGCTCAAAGCCACCACATCCATGACGATGAAGTTCCAGTGCAAGCATGGACCGTAAACGCATTATCAGCATCCTCAACTGGAATGCTTGCTCCATCCGGAACAAAACAGTTTAGCTCGGTAACTTCCTTCACAGGAAGGCCACCGACATCGCCATCGTCACCGAGACACATTTTAAGCCGGAGCTCAGCGTCTTCATCCCAGGATACCGGATTGTGCGACTTGATCGTAGCGGCCCTAGTGGAGGAGGAGTCGCGATCGCCCTGCGCTACAACATCAACTGCCATCTGCTTCCGAGCTTTCAGCTGCAGTCCATCGAAGCCATCGGAGTCGAGGTCGAAACTGCTGGCGGCCCAATCACCATCATCGCGGCCTATTGTCCCAAGTAAGCCATCAGCAACGGCCCTACGAAACGACATCCGTAAGCTAACTCGGAGGCAGGGCCGGCGACCTAAATGCGAAACACGAAACCTGGGGCAACACTCGATGCAACCGGAACGGAATAATTCAGCAAGAAGGCCTGGAAGAGGGCCATAACACCATCCTGGCACCGGATACTCCCACCCAGTTGAGCAGATCCGAAGTCCACTCAAGAATGGACATCTTCCTCACCAACATGGGAAACAACATCGCCCAGTCGGTAGTACACCAGGAGCTCAGCTCGGACCAATGCACAGTGGTCCAGTAAGCTACTTTAGGCGGACATGAGGTTTTCAATGGAAATTTGTAGTATTAGAGCTTTGGTTACTTCTGAGAACTTGTTGCAAACTTATTGTACTACAATTTGTATGAAATTATTTTTTTCTTGCATTAAACGCAAGAGTGGCGTATACTCTAACTTTTTTTATGGGCCAATATCGTGAGATGGTATGTTGTAGACAAACGAGAATAAAGTGCATAAGGCCTCCTTGTCATGTTTTTTGTTTGGACCTTCAAATTTTTTTGTTAGGATCTTCACGTTTGCCCAAACCCCCCCTCCCCCCCTCTCCCCTACCACGTGACATAATTAATGGACCTTCCCTAAGGAAATTTTGGGAACGGCATGCAAGGAAGTTCAACCGTATTGTCAGTTTGAAAGACGTTTTCAAGTGGCTTCTTCTCACCTCCGATCCCGTAATCTCACTTATCAACAGACGTACAACTCGTGGTGAGACACAGTTTGATTAACCTGAAGAGGCTCGAAAGTTAATAAAAATGATTAATTATTATCCTATTAAGCGTTTTTCTATGAAAACACGTGGTAATTGTCATATACTGAACAGAGATAGCCATGATTTCTGTGTGTTTTGATTCTATTTGAGCTCCTGATGTATGATTTTATTGAAAACTGTATGGTACAGAAAGTAGCTTTAAAAAAGATAGAAAAATATCATCTCTCCCAAATTCTCATTAAACGTACTCTAAGCTGTGTTGAATCAAGTCATGGTATGCCATATTTTTTTCAGGTGCTCCATTTCATGTTGTAAGGCCTATAATATGGCGTAAATTTAACTGAAAATTTACTATAAAATGAAAACAAGAAGAAATACAACTATGCTGTATTGAGCAAAATTGTAGCAAATGTCAAAACAAACAACTTTGTAGAACATAGCAAGCTGGTAAAAGTTAAAAATGAATGACTTTTAGTCGAAAAACGATTATTTACTAAAATTCGGAATTATCGCAGTAGGCTTTGAAGCTAGACAAAATATATGTTGTACAAAGTTTTTTATAACAACAATTTCTACAACTTTGCTCAACAAACCATCTCACGATATTGGCCCATAAAAAAGTTAGAGTATACGCCACTCTTACGTTTAATACAAGAAAAAAATTATTTCAAACAAATTGTAGTACAATAAGTTTGCAACAAGTTCTCAGAAGTAACCAAAGCTCAAATACCACAAATTTCCATTGAAAACCTCATGTCCGCTTAAAGTAGCTTACTGGACCACTGTGCAATGTCCGTTGGTGGCCGAAGTGTGCTCCTCGGCCAACTGGCATCGCATCATCAGACGGAACTATCACCACGCCAGTTGGGAAAGGGTCCGACAGCACGTTGACGACACCATCGATTTCAACATGCACCTTGATTCGATTGATGACATCGAACGGCAGCAGCATGCATCGAGCAAGCGATCTCCTAAGACCGAGAGCAACATGTTCCGGTTCTTGATCAGGTGCGCAACTCTGTACCCATTGATAGACCCACTAAAGAAATGATTCAATGATTCAGCGAACTGGTTTGCCTACTTTAAAAAGTCAATGCAATCGGATGACTAAAATTATTAAGGCCAGAATGGTGGACCTCAGAAACAACAATTTTTCCAACAAGATCCGCTCTCTCCCAGATTGTGCAAACCCATTCTGGAAGTTGACCAAAATTTTAAAAACTAAGCCAAGGCCCATTCCTCCGTTGATCCCATTAGACAGCAATGGCTCTAAGGATCGATTGATAACTCCTGCAGAAAAGGCTGCTGAGATAAGTCAACACTTCGTCAGCTCCCATAACCTCGGACAATACATCGTCAATCCACACGAAGCTGCCGTTAGCGCGTTTATTACTAACATCCATATAAACCCCAACGACTTCTCAGAGGAGTTGGAGATCTAACCTGGCGAATTGTTGACTTTTATCAAATGCTCAAAGAACATGAAGGCCCCAGGTTTCAACAACATCATGAACTTGGAGCTCAAGCAATTGAGCCCCCAGTTCTATAACCATCTGGCGAAGTTTTTCAACCAATGCCTCCGACTTAGCTACTTCCCCTCGTTTTGGAAGTCAGCCAAAGTCATCCCCATCCAGAAACCTGGGAAAGATCCTTCGTGTTCCAAGAGCTATAGGCCCATCAGCCTTCTCTCGAGATTATCCAAGCTGTTTGAGAAAGCGATCTACCGTAGGCTTCTTTCATAAGCCGACGAGCTTAACACAATTTGGCTTCCGACGTGGTCGGTTGACCATTCAACAACTAAATCGAGTCATCAACATCCTCAGACGGAACAGGTCTGTTTGGAAATCATCTGCCATGGCACTTCTCGACATCGAGAAGGCCTTTGATAACGAGTGGCATGGTGGCTTGGTATACAAGCTGCATCGATACAATCTTCCCATCTTTCTGGTGAAGATAATTAAAAATTATCTGACGGACCGGACATTCCGTGTTTAGCTGCAAGGTGCAATTTCCGATGCACAGGAGATTTCCGCCGGTGTTCCGCAGGGAAGTATACTAGGTACACTTCTGTTCAACCTATGCACCTCGGACATATCCCCGCTCCCTGAAAGTAGATCTCTGTCGTTGTTTGCCGATGATACCGCAGTCGTCCACAATGGTAGGGTAATAAGAGCGCTTACAGCGAAGCCTGAATGTTCTGTCTGAATATTTCACCGAATGGAAGATCTGTATCAATGCGGCGAAGACCCAGGTCATCCTATTTCCACACTCCAACTCTCCTAGACTTGTTCCGCCTGAGGATTGTAAAATAAACCTAAACAACACAACGGTGGAATGGGCTAAATCAGCTGTCTATCTTGGTATTACCATTGACAGCAAGCTTATTTTCAGGGAGCAGGTTGACAAAACTGTCACAAAGAGTAGCGTTCTGTTGAAGCTACTGTACCCATTGATCAACAGAAGGTCTACATTATCCCTGAAAAACAAGCTTGCTGTCCATAAGCAAATCATACTTCCAGTCATCGAGTACGCCATGCCAATCTGGGAGAGTTGCGCTAAAACACATCACCTGAAACTTCAGCGTGTTCAAAATAAGTTCCTCAGGATGATCCTGAACACCCCTCCGCGGACAAGAACATCTGAGGTCCACCGTCTGGCCGAGATAAAAATGCTCGACGATCGCTTTAGTGAGTCTATCGATCGGTACAGGGCACGCTGCCTGGCATCGGAACACCAAATCATCCGGGATCTGGTTCCCCACGCCTAGGATTTTTAAATTGTAGATTTAGATTAGTTTAAAGTTAGGTTATCAAGTTTTAAAACTAACAATGTCCCAAGGACCAAACTGAAAAAAACTATTTGAACACAAAACACATAAAACATTAAACAAAGCTGAAGAGCCCAATGGGCTAAACACTTAACTTGTAAACCTAGTATATAAGACAAAGAATGGACAAATAAAATACAATTTTACTACTACTACTAATAATTTATTCATTCTGCTTTTAACCACTAAACAAGAAGAAAGTTAACTACAACTGAAGTCTGAATTCAACTTCCTAAATCCCATATTCCCTTAGCTCAATCGATAAAGGCGCGACTACGAAGCAACACCATGCTGGTTCGATTCCCGGTCTGTTCTTGAAATTTTTCGTTAAGGAAAATTTATCGACTCCCTGGGCATAGGGAATGATTGTACTTGCCACACAATCATACTAATGCAAAAATGGTACCTGGCATCGAAAGCTCTCAATTAATAACTTTGAAAGTGCATTTAAAACACTAAGTTGAGAGCAAGCAATAAGCTACTTACGAAAGCAATAAGCTTGAAACGCTAAAAAAAGAAGAAGAAGATCACCATAGAAACTAGAAAACCATAATTAAATGATCCACAAATTGAATGGTGTTCGCACCAGAACAATTGCATCATCACGACATCTATGTTCCAATGTTTGTAGCAGGTCAGCACAAACCATTCCTGTTGATTAAATATGGAACCCTTCGGGAATTTGCGCTTCCATTCTTCCGGCGATCGAGTGACATTGATGAACCATTATAAAAGCCGAATGACCACTTCAGAAGGAGAGAAGTTTTTTGGATGTAAACACGGCAACATCATCATCGTCATCATCATCGTCATCGAGTGAGCCAGTCAGTGAAAAAAACGTAAATAGTTAGTCAGTTAAGTTTAAATAAAGTTGAAATAGGAAAAGTTAAATCCTGAAGTAAATTATTGAAATGAACCAAACCAGTGCACTTATTATCACATTTAGCTAACCAGTGTATGAAAATAAAGGAAGACTTTATCTGCCATAGTGCTTGAGTCCCCGTTGTGCGTCAGTGTTGTGGTGACAAGAAAATTTGAGCATAGAACTCCGTTTCTTTTGAGTGAATCGAACATTGGTCGAACTCCGTCCGCTCCGGTCCCTACCTGTTGAGTGATATCCGCCATCGCTACTAGGATTTATTCAACCTAAGATTCACCATTATAGCCGTACAACAATCGTTGAGGAACCCGCCATCGTAGCTGTAGAACAATCGTTCTTGGATCGCCATCGTTGCTGCTATTTGAATCATTATACAAGGCACATTATTGCCTTTTCTAAGACCGCTATCGTCATTCAACATGGCAACGGAACGTCGGATTAAGGCTTTAAAAACCAAGCTGAAGAGCTTACTCGTCTCATTCAACCTGATAAAGACGTACATCAACGGTTACCAGGAAGAAAGAGATGTTTGCGAGATACCTGTACGTCTACAAAACCTCGACAAGGTGTGGTCCGACTTCCAGGCAGCACAGTGTGAACTTGAATCCTTCGATGAAACTGCAATCGACGAGCAGTTTAAAGTACGGACCGACTTCGAGACTGCTTACTATCGGGCGAAAGGCATGAACTCCTGGCATGAACTCGTCTTCTTCTTTGAGCACTCAAGTCCTTGGTTCATCATCGCACGTTCGCTTACCCGACATTAAACTTCGTATTCGATGGAAATATCGATACCTGGCTGAATTCCACGATCTCTACGACTTAGCAAATTTCCCGTATTCAGTAAACTTCACCGAACTGTTAAACAGCTGAACAGTTCGGTAATCCGATTTAACGGACTTCGGTAAAATTTGACAAGTTCCGGTAATTTTTGTACCGGAATACTGTAAAAGTTCACCGAAATCTGGTTCATTCTAACGTCTAGTTATCCAACATCCAAAAAATGGATTACCTTCGTTCCTCGTTGAGTGGTGAAGCACTCAAGCTGGCCAAACAATCACCATAAGTGCCAACAATCACCCAGTGGCATGGAATCTGAGAGTTGAGCACTACCAAAATCCTACGCGCTTGAAGCAATCCTACCTCGATGCACGAAGTGGCAACCTTGAAACGTGAATCTGCGACCGACCTTCATCAGCTAGTGGAGAGCTTTGAGGCTAATGTGAAGGTATTGAAACAACTCGGAAAAAGGACTGAATTCTGGGACACGATTCTCATCCGCATGCTCAGCGTCCACCTGGATTTCACAACTCGGAGGGACTGGGAAGAGTTCTCGTCAACGAAGGCAGATGTATCCTTCAAGGATCTCACAGCCTTCATACAGCGAAGAGTGAATGTCCTGCAAATAGTCCAGAGTAAAGCTGTCGATACTCCAGCGTCTACTCAACAGTACGAAAAGTCCGGCCAGCGTACGGTGTCTAGTCATGAGGGGAGCCAATTTCAATCAGGATGGAAATGCGTCATCTGTTCAGAACATCATCCACTCTATATGTGCCAATCTTTCTCGAAAGTTGATGTTGAAGGAAAAGAAAGGGAAGCTCGTCGCAATCAACTATGCCGCAATTGCCTACGTACCGCACATCAAGCTCGAGACTGTTCATCATCCACTTCGTGCCGAAAGTGTCGAGGTCGCCACCACACCCAGCTCTACTCCGGGTCCAACTCTGTGATTGCTAACTCAAAGGCTACTACTCAGTCAGCATTGCCACCTACTGAAGGGCCAAAAGCATCAGCATCTGCTACCGTCACCGGACCTCCAAGCTACGCAAGCACCGGAGAAGCACGGAAAGGTGACGGCCACAGCCGTCGTCAAATTGATGAACGACAACGGCACTGAACACACTGCAAGAGCGCTTCTAGATTCCGGCAGCGAATGTTGCTTTATCACTGAATCACTTTCGCAATTAATCAAGGCCAGGCGTACTAAAATATCCATTCCGATTTGTGGCATTGGAGAATCCCGTACATACGCACGATACAAGATCGTCGCTTCAATCCGATCCAGAGTTTGTGATTTGTCTGCTACATCTGAGTTCTTAGTAATGCCTAAAGTTACCATCGATTTACCCTCTGCTTCATTCGACACTAATTCTTGGAACATTCCTCCCGGCGTACAATTAGCCGATCCATTATTCCATGAATTAAATCCAGTAGACATGATTCTTGGCGCAGAGATTTTCTACGACTTATTTAAAGCATCTGGTCGTATTCAGCTTGGTGAATCCCTTCCCACATTGGTCAATTCGGTGCTTGGTTGGATAGTGTCTGGCAAGACATCATATGGCACATCGAAATCTACAATCATTGCCAATGCGGCAACCATCACTGATTTGCACAAAATCATCGAAAGGTTTTGGACAATTGAAGAAGACGCAAACGCAACAAATCATTCGGTCGAAGAAGCTGCATGTGAGGAACACTTTCAGCGCACTGTGAAACGCAACTCCGAGGGAAGATATGTTGTTCGCTTACCTAGAAAGGATAGGATCATTGCCCAACTTAAGGACAACCGTTCTACAGCTGTCCGTCGTTTCCGAATGCTAGAAGGTCGCTTCAGTTGTGACTCGGTTATAGCTGAACAATACCGCCAATTCATGAACGAATATCTTGCCTTGGGTCACATGAAGCAAGTCCTTGATTACCAGTCACCTCCATCTCCATGATATCACATGCCTCACCACGCTGTTCTTCGGGAAGATAGTACGACTACAAAACTGCGCGTAGTATTCGACGCATCATGGAAGACTCCGGATGGTCCATCACTCAACGAAGCGTTGATGGTAGGCCCAATTGTCCAGCAAGATTTACGATCAATCATCATGCGCTCGAGAAGTCGACGAGTAATGATCATTGCTGACGCCAAGCAAATGTATCGGCAAGTACTGGTAGACAAACGCGACACTCCGCTTCAGCGGATTATTTGGAGATCATCACCGGAGCAACCCTTGAGCACCTACGAGTTGCTAACAGTTACTTATGGGACAGCAAGCGCACCATTTCTCGCTACTCGTGTCCTTTTGCAACTAGCAAATGACGAGCACGACTTATTTCCAAAGGCAGCAGAAATCCTACGGAAGGATTTTTATGTTGACGACCTATTGTCGGGGGCAAACAGCATCGAAGAAGCAACGGTGATCTGTCAGCAACTGGAAGGTCTTCTAGCTAAGGGAGGATTCCAACTTCGTAAGTGGGCATCAAACGAAGAAGCCGTTTTGAAGCACATTCCTCCGGAAAATCGCGCGCTCAAGAATTCCATTGAACTGGACCGAGATCAATCACTGAAGTCGCTGGGACTTCACTGGGAACCTGCACAAGATCATCTGAAGTATCGGATTGAGCCTCAGGCTGAAATATCGCCGCTTACCAAAAGAATTGCACTCTCGCAAATTGCTCGTTTGTTTGATCCTTTTGGTTTGCTTGGTCCAGTAGTCATCTCGGCAAAAATCTTCATGCAGGCACTCTGGAGGTTAAAGGACAACAACGGAAAAAATTGGTGCTGGCACGAGGAGCTTCCGACGTCGATGAAAGATTGCTGGTTAGAGTATACATCGCAGTTACCGCTTATCAACAACCTACGGATTGATCGCTATATTCTCTCAGCAAACCCGGCTTTCATTCAGTATCATTTTTTCTCAGATGCTTCTCAAGTCGCATATGGCGTTTGTTGCTATATCCGATCAGCAGACCTTTCGGGATATTTCAAAATAACTCTTCTCACTGCTCAGTCCAAAGTAGCACCCCTCCAGCAACAAAGTATCCCTCGGCTCGAACTTTGTGCTGCACTTCTTGCAGCTCAACTCTACCAACAAGTCACAAAAGCACTACAGCTACCAGGTGCAACTTTCTTTTGGGTGGACTCAACTACGGTGCTCAGCTGGCTGAAGGCCACTCCTTCAACATGGACCACTTTTGTAGCAAACCGCGTGTCAAAGATTCAACAATTGACTCAAAACGGACACTGGTACCACGTCTCTGGGCAAGAGAACCCAGCAGATTTGCTCTCACGAGGAATTACTGCAGAGGACATTTTGGGTAATCAACTCCCACTGCCAAACTCCCAACTGCCTACTGCCTTCGATTCATGCAAAATTGTCGTCAACGCACAGCAAGCAATGGCTCAACATACATCACCTCTGACGAGCAAAGGGCAGCTGAAGTTGTATTAATCCGATCTGTTCAGCAACAAACTTTCGCAGAAGAGTGGAACCAACTAGAGAAGTCGATGCACGTTTCAGCGAGATCCCGCTTGCGATGGTTTTATCCGTTCATGTCAGACGATCGAGCAATTCGTATTGGTGGCCGTCTCGTGCAAGCAGCACAGCCTTATGATAGCAAGCATCAGATCATTCTTCCTGCATCTCATCATCTTTCAAGGATTTTAGTTCGTTCTTGCCATGAAAAACATCTGCATGCTGCTCCACAGCTCATCATCGCCATTTTACGATCTTAGGGGCCAGGAACCTGGCCAGATTCATTAACCGCAACTGCGTCATCTGTTCGAGGACCCGACCACAAATGGTGGAGCAATTCGACCGTTCTCTGTGACAGGCATTGACTATTGGGGGCCAATTTCATTGCAACCCATACACCGCCGAGCAGCACCTCGAAAGGTCTACGTAGCACTGTTTGTGTGCTTTTCTACCCGTGCCGTACATCTTGAACTGGTCATCGATTTGAGTACGGCGAAATTTTTTCAGGCACTACGTCGTTTTGTTGCTCGACGAGGTCTATGCAACGAAATTTATAGCGACAACGGTCGCAATTTTATTGGAGCTGCTAACGAGCTACGGAAATTTGTCCACAGTAAGGAGCACCACCAAGCCGTCGCACGCGAATGTGTAAACATCGGGATCCGGTGGCATTTCAATGAACCTAAAGCGTCACACTTTGATGGTCTTTGGGAAGCTGCGATTCGTTCTGCTCAGAAGCATTTTATTCGCGTAATCGGCACTCAAACTCTAGCACAAGTTGTAGCGGGAACAACAACATGAATGGGAGGAAGTGATTCAACTGTCAAAAATACGCTTTCTGAAGGGGCCAGGATGTTCGCACCAGAACAATTGCATCATCACGACATCTATGTTCCAATGTTTGTAGCAGGTCAACACCAACCATTCCTGTTGATTAAATATGGAACCCTTCGGAAATTTGCGCTTCCATTCTTCCGGCGATCGAGTGACATTGATGAACCAAATTAAAAAGCCGAATGACCACTTCAGAAGGAGAGAAGTTTTTTGGATGTAAACACGGCAACATCATCATCGTCATCATCATCGTCATCGAGAGTGTAAACTGTTAGTCAGTTAAGTTTAAATAAAGTTGTAGTAGGAAAAGTTGAATCCTAAGTAAATTATTGAAATGAACCAAACCAGTGCACTTATTATTACATTTAGCTAACCAGTGTATGAAAATAAAGGAAGACTTTTTCTGCCAAAGTGCTTGAGTCCCCGTTGTGCGTCAGTGTTGTGGTGACAAGAAAATTTGAGCACAGAGCTCCGTTTCTTTTGAGTGAATCGAACAAATGGCATTCGACAAGAAATAATAAGCTACGACAATGCAGAAACTCCATAGCATCCTTCAAGCAGGCCGCAGCCGAAAATCGAAAAGACAACGTAAAGGGCGATACGGTCAAAATTTGGTCAATATCAACTTGACGTATTTCTTTCAATTTTGCATTTAAAAACCTGAACACCCCTCATTTTGAAGGTGTGTATGTGTAGAATGTTGCTCCTATTTTGATTTTGGAATTCACTATTCAGTTGTCAAAATGCCGTCCAAGCAAGAAGAGCTACTCGCACGCAAAGTTGGCAAAATCGCTAAAAGTTGCCAAATCAACCGTTACAAATGTAATTAAAGTGTTTGGGGAACGTTTGTCGACAGCCAGGAAGTCTGGATCGGGGGGAAATCGAAAACCGGAAGCCGCTGAGACGACAAAGAGAGTTGCCGGTAGTTTCAAGCGAAACCCTAACCTATCTCTCCGAGATGCCGCAGATAAGCTGGGTGTATCGTCTACAACCGTGCATCGAGCCAAAAAACGAGCCGGACTATCGACTTACAAGAAGGTAGTGACTCCAAATCGCGATGATAAACAAAATACGACGGCCAAAGCGCGATCCCGGAGGCTGTACACGACGATACTGACGAAGTTTGACTGCGTGGTAATGGACGACGAAACCTACGTCAAAGCCGACTACAAGCAGCTTCCGGGACAGGAGTTTTATACGGCAAAAGGAAGGGGAAAGGTAGCAGATATTTTCAAGCACACGAAACTGTCAAAGTTCGCAAAGAAATATCTGGTTTGGCAAGCCATCTGTACCTGTGGCTTGAAAAGCAGCATTTTCATAGCTTCCGGGACTGTCAACCAAAGAAATTTACGTGAAAGAGTGTTTGAATAAACGTCTGCTGCCTTTCCTGAAGAAACACGGTTGTTCCGTACTGTTTTGGCCGGATTTGGCATCTTGCCATTACGGTAAAAAGGCCATGGAGTGGTACGCCGCCAACAACGTGCAGGTGGTTCCCAAGCACAAGAACCCTCCCAACACGCCAGAACTCCGCCCAATTGAGAAATACTGGGCTATTGTCAAGCGGAACCTAAAGAAGACCAAAAAAACTGCTAAGGACGAGCAGCAGTTCAAGGCAAACTGGCTTTCTGCGGCGAAGAAGGTGGACAAGGTGGCTGTACAAAATTTGATGGCATGGGTCAAGCGTAAGGCCCGGAAATTCGGATTTGGAAAAGCGGAAGCCTAACTGAAAATTTTTCCTGAATTTTATACTAATTGAACTTGAAAAAGAAATTTAATTTGATTTTTTAAATAAACGATTTCACCGATTTACACGCGTTTTCCCTTGACCAAATTTTGACCGTATCACCCTTTAGTACTCACCAGACTACGTATAGGCCACACCAAACTTACACACGCATACCTACTTGAAAACTCAGACCCGCCCAAATGCACGAAATGCAACGACAGACTATCCATCAAACACATAGTAAATTGCCCAGGATATGATGAGGCTCGCAAAAAAATTGGACTCCGAACAAAGTTCTAAAATTCTTCAAGGAAATCGCGCTGATTAATGCCATAAGACCCTTAACGAAACTGAAAAATTACTATAAAATACAACGATGGCCACCAAATGTCATAGTCAATCAAGTATTGATAACATAGGAAACTCAGATTCAAATAATGAAGATTTTAAGCAGATTGATGACCAACAAATTACTGTCACCGAGAACCAGGAAGTTCACACGTAGTTTCATTTGCAACACGAATGGAAGCTGACAACCATCATGGCCTCAACACTTACCCTCCTGGCGATGAAAGTCATCAACATTGTCTGGAAGTTTTGCAAAAAGCAAGCTTCCAAACCGCTCAGTTGCTACCATACAGCAACAGGCATAATCACATGGACATGAACATGGAAAGAAGTATCACAACGAAGTTGGAAGCACCGAGATGAAGAAAATGACATAAGATTTTAGAATAATAGCATTTAAGAAGTGTTCCTTAAATACGTAACCAGACTCGAGTAACATTTTAAATAGTCTATAATCCAATAAAAAAAAAAGCAAAAAAAGAACTCCTCAAAATTCTGAGCAAAGCATCGTCTTGTCCAAAAATCTCAAATGTTTCCGAAACAAGCAGTTCACATTCTATACACATCCCATAAATAACCGAACAAACTCATTAATCTCCTACTCGTGCTTGCTTAGCTGACCTTCAATCCAAACCTGGTCTCTCTTACGGCACATTTCCAACAATATAAACTTAACTTCAAACTTCTCCTTAAACCACTTCCAACACAAAGCCCCCAGAGAACAAACCCTGCCAAGTCTCAGTCCACTGAAGACTCCTTCCCCTCAGAACCTGTGAAAACCGATGCAGACGACGCCAAAGAGCGAAGGTGTTGCTGCTGCTGCTGCTGTGCTGCATTTCGCGTAGTTTTTAAGCTTGTTATGTAAATAAGTTCCACGTTCGCACGTTTCCGCTTCCTGCTGCTTTCTACGAGTGCATTATGCCCGCCCCATTCAGCACCGGCGGGAAACGCCATCCGGGTACCACACTAATGCAACATGATGTTGCTATTAAAAACTAGGAGAACACATAAAAGCCAACCTCTAACCTCTCCGGCTCTCCCTCTCTATCCATCGTCGAAAAAAAAATATGCCAAAGAAAACTAGTTAAGACAACGTGATGGTAATCAGAAATAATGGCTTCGAGTAACGGCGCTCGAAATTACGTAAGGAGACGACGATGGAGAGAGCATGAAAAAAAAAACACGTCCTACGAGAAAGAATGTTAATAACGTGTAATTTAGTGTTTTGTAAGTAGAGGAGATTCGTACGTGCCGCTTCAGGCTGACTTCCGGTAATCCTTCTCGAGCTTCGTTCCTTGGATTGGCCAGCAACCGACCAACGACGGGACGGGACGTGACATGCCCATTTTCCTCTGCATTTTTGTACAGCGGCGATTGTAAAACCAAACGATTATTACCTTTTATTAACCTCCCCTTCGGTATTCACTCACCCCTCGTCAACCATTTTCGTTTTTTTTTCTTTAAAAAAACTTCTCCTACCTTATCGGAAACTTTTTATCGCCATGAAATGGTTTCTTTCCCTTTCTCAACCGCTTCCGAACACACAAAAGATTCAATTATACGGCTTCAACAAGGAGCTGTACCACAACATGTCCGAGGCGCAGCACAAGGCCCAGGGCATCGTAGGGATCTCGCTGATGGTGCAGATTGGCGATACGCCCAACCCAGAGCTGCGCATAATCACCAGCACCTTCAATAAGGTCACTTACAAAGGTTAGTATTCTAATGTAACGATTAACATTATTCGTCCTAACGCGGCTCCTTTCGCACGAAGGTTCTTCCATTCCGATCCGGCACATCTCGCTCCGGTCGTTGTTGCCAAACACTGAACAGTACATGACTTACGAGGGCTCTACCACGCATCCCGGCTGCTGGGAGAGCACGGTATGGATCATCCTGAACAAGCCGATCTACATCACCAAGCAGGAGGTGAGGTTTTCAGGTTTTCATGCGGTGATCAAAATTATCAAATCTAATTGAAATGTTTATTCCCATTCTTCTCGCTTTGACAGCTATACGCCCTGCGAAAGTTGATGCAGGGTTCGGAGCAGACTCCGAAGGCACCGCTGGGGAACAATGCAAGGCCCCTGCAGGCACTTCACCACCGGACGGTGCGTACGAATATTGACTTTGCACACACAGGGGCGAATAAGGTAAGAAGGGAATCATTTCATTGCTGGGGAAAATTTTTTGTGTGGAATTCTGTGGAATCTTCCAAATCAGGAATCAACTGTGGATTAGGATTTTTTTTAACACATCTTCTAAATAGGGGGAACCGTTGTAAGAGAATCAGTAGAATCTCTACCAAAGATTTTGTAAATAGACTGTTTCCGAAATTATAAGAACACTTTTAAAATATTCAAATTGGTTTTAAAGATTTCAATTATTTTATTTGCCAAAACAGCACTGGTGTTTTGCATAACAATTCACTCTTTTTCAATGCCCAAGTAACATACAAAACATATTTTTAGAATGATTTATAATTGTTTGTATTATAAATGTATTATAAACGTATTGCAAAACATGTCAAGTTTGACGCGGTTTGTATTTCTCGTATTCTATATATCACTAAGCAAACGATCGAGCTTAAAGTGCTGCAAGTGATTAATACTTTATTATTGTTCTTGAAAACATGGTTCCATACATTTATAAAACATAAACAGGATAAGATTTTATGGGCAGTTCTATGTATTGATGAAATTACATTACACCAACCATGTTTTGCAAAACGTGTTCTTTTTTCTCGTTACGATGAATTTGTTGTACAAGATCGTGGTTTCACTGCCAGCGGAAAGCATATCATAGATACTCAGAGTAAACTTCTCAACTATCTGAGTTGGCTTAGCAAAGAAGCTACAAACCTATCACGCCAAGGGCTAGTGTTCAAATCCCACGCTTGGCGATGTTATATTTTTGTATGCGGATAATTTTTTTTCCATTTTATGTTTTATAAGGCTTCACTTTTTGCGCTTTTTGCGTCATATTAAAGTACGAAATTAAGTATTATACACCTAAATTTATAACCTGTTTTTGTCATTTAACAGTACTTTCAACATGTTTAATACAAGCTGTGTTGCTTGGGTCATTATATTTAGTTATAACCGAGACATCTCCCTTTCCTCGAGCTTGACCCATAAGCTTCTGCATAGTGGCACTTCGAACCATTTTCACCACTTTTGTCTAATCCATTTTAAATTGTTCGATGTCATCCGCTGGATTTACGAGTTTCCGTAGTTTTGCTTTGGTCAATGCCCAGAATGTCTAGATTGGTCGTGCCTTCGGGCAATTTGGCGGATTCATGCCTTTCGGCAAGAAACAGACATTTTGGCTTTTGTACCACCCAATGCAATTTTTCACTGATTCCTGTATTGGTTCATGATTTCACAAATATGACTCCACTCCCTGTCGAGCGGCCTTATGGCAGTTGGCCTGAACGTTGACCAGTGCCATCAAAAGAAGAGATACGTGCATTTTTTTTAATCTCTCTGGTCGCCTTATTGATGAGTTCCTTTTCGACATTCACCACAAAATTGGTCGAATAGATTCTCCGGATCAGGTTCGCCCAGAAATTTTCAATTGGGCTCAGCTGGGGCACGTTTTGGAGGTTGGCGTTATCGGGATCGACTGGCATCTTCAAGCGCCATTTCCGGTAAGCACTTTCTCCTGTTCACCTCCCCGTTGAGCGCATGTTCTTAATAGAAGAAGAGCGGCTTTGACATCCCCTTCTCATTGATTGTCAGCCTCGACTTCCGCTTCTTCATGACCACCAACTTCCAGACCCAAGTCACGGAAGGATTCTCTTGGATCTCTTAAAGAGATTTTGTTGATTCTCTACTTGAGATTCTATTTGACCTCTTAAACAAAACCTTTGAAATCTCTACAATAGAATTTGTAGAACTTCTGCGAGAAATGCTGTTGATTTTTTACAACAAGTTAGTTGAACCGCTATAAGAAATTCTGTTCAATCACTACAAGAGATTTTGTCAAAAATCAACAGGAAATTTTGTTAATATCTTCGAAAAATACTGCTGAATATCAAAAAAAGATTCTATAGTATCGCTTAAAGAGATTCTAATGAATCTCTACAAAACATTTCATTGAATCTCTATACAAGGTATTATCAAATATCTACAAGAAATTCTGTAGAATCCCAGCCGGATGTTTGGTTTGAAATTTGAATTTCACTTTTTCCGGACTGTTCTCCATTTTTTTGCGGTGGAATTGGCCACAGCATCGATGCTGAAAAGCTTTTCGTCGGAGAACAGGATTATCATTTTTTCCTTCTTCAACAAGGAAAGCAATCTCTTGAAACGAGTCACTCGTAGTTCCTTGACCCGGTCCGTAATCAAGTGGCGTTTCACTCTGGCTCTGGAAGATGCATGCAGATCTTCTTTGATGATTCTCCGCATGGATTTCTTCGAAATATTGGTTTTTTTGTAAGTTTTCTTATGGAAAGCACCGGGTTGCGAGCAATTTTTGCACGGACCGATTTAGTCCCGTTCGGTGTGCGTGCAATACGCGGACGTCCGTTTCCCGGCTTCCGCTGCTTAGGACCATCCAGCAGGGACTTTTTAATGCGGTGAACTGTTGCCAAATGGCACCCTACCACCATGGCAAACTCTTTCGGGTTCTTCTGGACGAGCAACAAACTGGTGATAACTTCATTAGCGAACATTTTGACGAATTTGCAATGAAACAAATAGAATGTTTGGATGCAGCACTTGAAAGTTAACATAAACAAATACACTTTCGACAGAAATTAGTCACTAGCTACACGAATTAACCCAATACTCAAGTTTGAACATTTTCACATTATTTTTTGCTGCACCATGTAGAAATTCGGTTAAAAAAGTTTCTGTACAATCTGTATAAGAGATTCTATTGAACCTTGACGAGAAAGTATGTTGAATCTGTATAAAATTCTATTGGATCTTTGCAAGAGATTCTGTTGAATATCTCAAAAGATTCTATTGAATCTTTTCAAGAGATCCTCTTATATCATGTCATGAGTTTCTGTTGATTCTCTGAAAAAAAATCGGTTGAACCTCTAAAAGAGATTCTGTTAAATCTCTACACGTGATTCTGCTGTAAATCTTCAAAAGATTCCGTTGAATCTGAAGAAGCGGCTTCTTGTAATCACTACAAGTGATTTTGTTGATTCATTACAAGATATTCTGATGAATCTCTTTAAGAGATTTTGTTCAAGAACTACAAGAGATAATGTTGAATCTCCACAAAAGATTCTACTCAATCACTACCAGAGAATCTCTAGAAACTCTTCAAGAGATATGGTGGAATCTCTACACTAGATTTTTTTGATCGCTAAAAGAGATTCTTTGGAATCTCTTCAAGAGAATCTGTTAAATTTCTACAAGAAAAGCTGTTGAGTTTCTAAAACAAATTTAGTTAAATCTCTGATAAAAGTTCTGTTGAATCACTACAAGAGATTATGTCAATTCAAAAGATTCTGTAGAATCTCTTCATTCGATTCTCTCGATGTCATCAGCAGATTCTGTTGAATCTCTACATAATGTTCTGTTGAATCTCTATAAGAGATTCTGATGTATCTCTGCAATAAATTCAATTGAATCTCAGCAAGAGAGTCCTTTCAATATCTTCAGTAATTCTGCTGAATCTCGACCAGAAATACTGTTGAATATATTCAACAAATTCTGTTGAATCTCTAGAAAAAATTCGGTTGAACCCCTGGTTGAACTTCTGTCTTAAGTTTCTTAAAAAATTTCTGTTCAATCTCTTTAAGAGATTTTATTGAATCTCTTCGAGTAAGTTTGTTGCATCTCTTCAGGTGATCTTTGCCTTTTGTTTGGCGATTTAACACTGCCACAATCTGTTCAATTGGTCGTCAATCGCAACGTGCTCATAATGTGTTGAATAGCTCGAATGTTGACGCATTTCTCTCGACAACGCGTTTGGTGAACTCCAGAGGCTTAGTATTATGGTTCATTGCAAACTTCAGTGGATTGCTCTAGTTGACCTTGCTGATGAACGGCTGACCGCTTTAAAGCAAAATGTCTTCTCAAGCCATGCTCTACAATACAGTGACTAATTGTTTGACCGGAAATCGTTAGTTCTAGCCATTCAGGACAGGTGGGAAATCACATTGCCTTGTTATGGATGATGAGACGTATGTGAAAGCAGACTTCCAGCAGCTTTCGGGACTCCAGTTTTACACTGCTTATCATGAATTCGATGTCGCTGAGGACGTTAGAAAGCAGAAGATGTCAAAGTTTGCCAAAAAATATATGATTTGGCAAGCAATTTGCTCGTGTAAAAAGCGGAGCACCCCTATTCGTGACAACTGGAACGGTCAATGGGCAGGTGTACTCTGAGGTCACACGATGGTCCTACGATTGTTTGGCCGGATTTAGCTTCGTGCCATTACTCGAAAGAGATTTTGGAGTGGTACAACCCTAAGAAGGTCAATATCGTGCCGAAGCATCTCAGTTCAGGGGAAACGCACCGGAAATGCGACCAATTGAAAAGTACTGGACCATCGTGAAGCAGGAACTTTGGAAGCATCCTAAGGAAGTGAAATCGGAGGAAGATATGAAGAAAAAATGGATTGCCGCGCAAAAAAAAGTTGGTCCAAATGTTGTACAGAAACTTATGAGTAGTGTAAAGAAGAAGGTTCCTGCATTTGGATATGGAATTGAAATTTAATAAAAAAAACATGGGAAAATATTCGTAACATGATTTATTTTACTCCCTAAAAGTTTGAAGATGATTGGTTGAACGGGCGAATTCTGCCGAATATTTGTGTGTGTCGCAATTTGATACCGTACACCCTTCATAAAGAGATTTTGTAATGTATCTGAAACGGCTTCTGTATATGTCTTATATATTTATATATATATATTTATCCACCTAAAAAAAACTGTAATGCATCTCTGTGGGAGACTTAACCAGATCAATAGACATCCATCTTTTTTCCTGTCTCTGTTGCATCTATGTAGAAGATTCTGTAGAATTTCTTTAAACGCAAAAACTCTACAAGATTTCAATTACATATCTGCAATAGATTCTGTTGAATCTTTACTTCAGAATCTCATGAATCTCTACAAGACATTCTTTTTATCGCTAGAAAAAAATTTTGGAATCTCTAAAAGAGATGAACAAGAAATCCTATTGAATTTTTAAAACAAATTCAGTTAAACCTCTGAGAAAGATTGTTTTAAACCACTGCTGGTTATTTCGTCGAATACAACAGATTATGACGAATATCAACAAGCTATTTTGTCAAACATCTAAAAGATATTCGGTAGAAACTCTGGAAGAGATTTTATTGAATTAAAGATTAGGAGATTCTGTTGAATTTCTATGAAAGGTTCTGTTAAATAGCTAGAAGAGATTCTGTTGAATTTCTACCAGAGATTCTGTTTTATCTCTGCAAGAAGTTTTATTGAACCTCTATAAAATTATGTTGAATAACTTAAGAAATCCAATTGAACAAGAAATCCTATTGAATTTTTAAAACAAATTCAGTTAAACCTCTGAGAAAGATTGTTTTAAACCACTGCTGGTTATTTCGTCGAATACAACAGATTATGACGAATATCAACAAGCTATTTGTCAAACATCTAAAGATATTCGGTAGAAACTCTGGAAGAGATTTTATGAATTAAAGATTAGGGATTCTGTTGAATTTCTATGAAGGTTCTGTTAAATAGCTAGAAGAGATTCTGTTGAATTTCTACCAGAGATTCTGTTTTATCTCTGCAAGAGGTTTTATTGAACCTCTATAAAATTATGTTGAATAACTTAACGATAACAAGTTCAATTGAAGCTCTAAAAGAAAATCTGTTGAAATTCTACAATAGGTACTTTTCAATCTTTACAAACAAAATTTTAATCTCTAGGGGAGGAAGGGGAAACCCCGTCACCTTAAGCATTGCGATTTTTAAAATTAATGTTATACTTGAAATGCCAGGAAACCCTAGCATAATCATTGATGGAGTATTACTTCATACGATTTGTGCGTTGGAAGTGTCAAAATATGTGTTTTCGGTCAAACAACATACGCAAAACATATATGGTAAATATTGAAGTTTTTCAATCAGTGCGGGTAAGACCGTCACCCCCATGGGGTAAGCCCGTCGCCCAATGCATTGCAATGGGCTAAGACCGGCATTTATTTTTATTAAAATAGTTTTGAAGATTTCTGCAAACGAAATTTAATTTTGAACATGTAGATATTATTATTCATACATACCCATGTGCCATAATTTTGATTGAAATCTGTTTTTATCTGTACAAGTAATCTTTGGACAGCCCTTTATATGGAACATATTCGGGAGTCTCTAAAATCTCCAGGTTTAAAACATGTGCGACAAGCCCAATATTGCCAGAAGTCATTGAATATCAATCAAGGAAATTTTCATTCGCATCATTTTTGTGGAACGGATGGGCAATCTAAATTTTTTTCATCCAGCTTGAAAGCCAGCTCACGGACATCGCTCTTTCTAATGCCGTAAAAACGACTTTCCAGATCAAGTAGGTGCTGCAAAAGTTCCGCTTCCTGTTCCGGCGTGAAAACCGTTTCTCGTGATCCCAGTTTGGACTTCACCACCTTTCCCGTAACATGGTCTGCCAACATAGATCTTGGAATTCCAAACGGCTTAGCACGATTCACGGAAATCCCGCTTTTCACTGTGTCCTTTGCCTGGATCAGCTGCTGATCGGTCCAATTTCCGCAGCGGGTGTTCTATTTTTAGTTGCGTGACATTTGATAAAAATGGTTAGGTAGTTTCATAAACAGCCGCTGATTCCATTTTGTATCTCTAGAATTTTGTTGAATCTCTACAAAAGATTAAATAGAAATTATACAAGAAATTCAGTTGAATCAATTAATTTTGTTGAATCTCTTCAAAAGATACTGAAAAATGATGTTGAATTTCAACAAGCGTCTATTGCATCTCTTCGAGCGATTCTGTAAAGGGTGTATTCGATAAAAATGGCACACAGAAAATCTTCTGTAATTTTTGAATCGTATGAGTAAAAAACCTAGAAATTTGAGTTGATTTTATCCATAGTGTCTTATTTACATCTGCCAAGTTTCATAGTTATACATTCAGTAGTTCCAGTCATGACGTCGAAACAAGAAATTGGCCGTGAGAAAATTTTGTGCACTCACAATCAAAATCCAGGGGCGTCCCACCGGTGGATTGCTAAAAGGCTTGGAATTGCAAATACAACTGTGTCTCATGTAAGAGGAACCTTCAAGGAGCGTCTGAGTGTCCAAAGGAAGGAAGGGAGTGGTCGTAAAAGTGGTCCAATGGACAGTAAAATGGCCAGGAAAGTCGTACAACAATTCAAGAACCGTCCAAACATGTCAATTCGAGATGTCGCTAAAAAGTCTAAGGTGTCAGTCGGTTTTGTGCAGAAAACCATGAAGCGTGCTGGGTTACATGCTTACAAAGTGCAAAAAGCCCCAAACCGGAATGAAAAACAAAACATCACTGCGAAAACCCGCGCCCGGAAGCTTTACACGAAGCTGCCAAATCCGGTTGCATCGTGATGAATGACGAAACATACGTCAAGGCCGACTTCCGTCAACTTCCTGGGCAAGAATATTTCGTTGCCAAGTCGAAGTTTTATGTTCCGGAGGATGTTCGAAAGAAGAAACTATCGAAATTTGCAAAGAAGTTTCTAATCTGGCAGGCGATTTGCGGATGTGGTGAAATAAGTGCTCCCTTCATCACTTCCGGAACAATAAACGGTGCGATTTACACGGAAGAGTGCCTTAAGAAGCGTCTCTTGCCATTCATTAAGAAGCACAAAGGATCAACTCTGTTTTGGCCTGATCTAGCATCCTGCCACTACGCTCGAAACGTATTGGAGTGGTACCGAGCCAACGGAGTCAATTTTGTGCCAAAGGATATGAACCCACCAAATTCACCGGAACTTCGTCCAATTGAAAAATTCTGGGCAATTATGAAAACGGAACTTCGCAAACATCCCAAAACTATAACAACAGAGCTAGATTTGAAGAAAATTTGGGTAAAAACAACAAAAACACTGGGAAAATCGGTTGTACAAAATTTGATGGGTGGAGTGAAAAGGAAGGTGCGGGCATTCGGGATGGGAGACGAAATTGAATAAAACAAATGTTGTAAATTAAAACTCATTAGTAGTTCTTTATTCCCTGAAAATTTCAAGAAAACCCGATAATCAGTTTAATGTTGATGAGTATATATGTGTGTGCCATTTTTATCGAATACACCCTTTAATTTGTAATTACCATTTCACTAAACAGGATAAGTCGTAACATTTCAGTCCTCTAAGATGCGTCTGCTTAAAGTTAATATGTTTCGGTTTTCTTTCTAGTCATGTAGGCAATTGACTTGACAGCTCCTCTGTGAGGCCAGTAGCTATGATCATATGCCCTTATAATCACGTTTGAAGATGCGTTTCAGGACATGGTGACGCAGATGCAATAGGAAAATGAATTACTTGTATTGCTGCAGCAGTGCAACTAACATGTGATTGAAGTGTAACAGGTGATATCTTTGTGGTTTCTTAGATTTGACCATGTTTTGATTCTAGAACCCTCCACCTAAAGTAAGAACTGCTATGGCTTCAAGGTTCTTCTCTTGTTTCGTTCACAGTAAAGGTTTCGTAAATCCATCGATAATTTTCCGAAGATATGTAGATTATGTTGACAATTTTTCATAACCATGTTGCATGTCAATGCTTGGTTCGAGGATTGTAGCTGCTGATTGCATTGATGCTCTTGTTGCCGCAGTTGATGGATACTGAACCACTCTAGTCAAATGTCGCATTCAGCGCTTGTCATCTCGATGCTTCTTGAACAGCGAAGCACAGTGTCCAATATACCACTGCGCAGGTTGAACACCAAACAGTTGGTTGGCTTTTCCAGCCCCTACGTGTAAGTTGCTCCTGACAGCGTGAAGCGTCCACCTAGTCGGTTCCACATTTTCAACTCCTCACATCGTCACGAGACATAGCTTTTTGATGCGTAAATCGGTTATGTATCGGTTTCAGTGGTGGTAAACGTAGATTTTTCACAAAACAATCGCCTGCTTAGAATCGTTGAAACCCTCGCACCAACAGTAGTTCAAACGTACAGCTCCAGCGAATGTGGAGGATAAAAAACAGAAAGAGAAAAATGTGACACTAAAGCGTGTTCCGGTCAAAATTTGTTCAAACAGTAATGTGTGTGAGTTGAACAAAGTTTTTATTAACAAGTCAAATTATTTTTCTTTTTCAAGTTCAGTTAATACAGGAGAACTTTTTGAGTCTTCTTAAGGTTCCGCTTGACGATGGCCCAATATTGTTCGATTGGGCGGAGCTCTGGCGTGTCGGGAGAATTCTTGTTCTTGGACACCACTTGAACGTTGTTGGCAGCATTCCACTCCATGGTCTTTTTTCCGTAATGGCAAGATGCCAAATCCGGCCAAAATAGAACAATTATGTCGCTGTGTTTGTATGCCCTCGCTCAGATGAATTTCCTGGTTGATGGTTCCGGCCGCAATGTAAACGTTGCTCTTCAAGCCACAGGTACAGATGGCCTGCGAAATTTTACAGCTTAATGTGCTTGAAAATATCTGCCACCTTTCCCCATCTGGTTGCCGTATAAAATTTCTGTCCAGGAAGCTGTTTAAAGTCTGCCTTGACGTACGTTCCATCGTCCTGTACCACGCAATCAAACTTCATCAGCATCGTCGTGTACAACTTTCGCGATCGTGCTTTGGCCGACGTGTTTAGTTTATCGGCGTGGTTTGGAGTCACAACTTTCTTGTAAGTCGACACGCCAGCTCGTTTCTTAGCACTATCCATGGTTGAAGGCGCCACTCCCAACTTCTTTGCGACATCTCGGATGGAGAGGTTGGGGTTTCACTCGAAACAGCGGGCAACTCAGTTTGCCTGGCTGTTGACAAACGTTCACCGAACACTTTTAAAACGTTGGTAACAGTTGATTTAGCCACATTCAACAATTTCGCCAACTTGGCGTGAGAGAAGTTATGCGCCAAGCACGTCCTCTTCATTCGCCAACATATTGATAAAATCAAAATAGAGGCATGATGCTTCATAATGAAGGGTGTGTAACATTTTTCATAGCACGATGAAAGGAAACGCGTCAAGTTTAAGTCGACCAAATTTTGATCGAAACACCCTTTAGTTTTGCCGACAGTTTCAAACAATAAACATCATATGTATGCAATAATGAGCCAGCAATCAACGAAGTTCTAATCGGCATAAATCTATGTCGCAACATATTTAAAACCATCGGCTGGTGGCAGCAGAAATGTTACGACACCTGTAGAAAACAGTTTAAGAATGTTATGAGATTTTTTTTTACTTATTTATTTTCCGTCGGCCTATTTCCTCACATGGTGACAATCACCGACGCCCCAGAGAGACGACTCCACCACCTGGACCCTACCTAACGACTCATGACTATGAACCGGGACCAACGTATTGACTTCCCTTCCGAAGGAAGACGTGACCAAGATTTTTTCGCCTCAGAAAAACCACCGACGTCGACTGGAATTGAACCCAGACCCACTGGGGTGCCAGTACCAGTCACGCTTACCATTACACCACCGACGTCGGCGTGAGATATTTTACCATGATCGTTCACTTTTGCATGTATTTTATTTGGTCGTAAAATTGTAAAATGTCACGGAGGTTAAATCAAAATACAGTGCTCTTACCACCACTGATCCCCGCAGTAGAGGTTTGGGACGAACTTTAAAAAAATGTCAAAACCATGGGTTTTGAGGGGTGCGCAAATAGAATTTACAAGGATAGAAAGGGTTTAAGGTAAATCTCTTTTTTATTCTCGAAAATGGTAAGCCGAAGTGTAATGAATCTATATTATGACGTTTTTTAAATGGTTTTGATTTAAAAATTTTGAATTGATAAGGACTGTATTGAAAATAAGTTATCCACATATTTTTCTTGCAAATCAAATAAAAAAAAACGATGATGAGTGGATGATTCTTTATTGTACGGGATTCAAATTGAATATTGTGAAGACCAGATGAAACTAATATTATTTAGTTACGAATTTGCAAATTTTTGATCGGCCATTTTTCATCAAAATCCGGACATATGTTTCATCACATTTTTTGGACGACTTAGCCGAAATTTTTTGAGCTCCTGCATATTCTCTGCAGCTTTACCAGTCTCCAAAAATTAAGCTGAAGCTGAGGACCAATTTCGCTGATTTCCCAACAAAATCTATACCTTTTTTCGTGAGCCAATTGAGAGTTGTTTTGGCGTAATGCACCGACTGCTATGCTTCTGATGTAAAGGCAGCAACCTCTTCTGCAGACACTCAGATCGATAAGTTTTCCTGCGTTCATTGTTCCGGTAGTGTAAGAAATGGTAAACTGCAGGAACATATTGTTTGCCATACCTGCAATTTTGACCAAACTTCTACACTTGAATCGACCTGCCTGCATCGTTTTTATCATCCCCTACGATGGCACTGTAATATTGGGGACCTGGAAGGGTTTTTGAGTCCGCTTTGACATAAGCCTCGTCGTGCATTAGAACACAAGCGTCCGGTCGCTGAAAAGCTCGCGGATACATTTTTCCGGGCCCTTGTTGCTGCACGTTGGTTCTGCTCTGCACTTTGTTTCGCAATTTTCTGCTTCTTGTAGGTCTTCAGGCTGTTCCTTTTCTTGATACGTTGAATTATTCCGATGCTGGTTCCCGCTTTATTGACCAAATCACGTATCGACATTGATTTGATCTTCCGAATTATAGCTACCATTCTGATTCAGTTCTGTCTGTTTCTGCCTTTTCCTGGCAGTGCATCTAAAGAACAGTGTTCCCTAAACTAGGTGATGGATTTTACACTCACGTGAAAAATTCCAAAACGCATCGCCAATTGTCGCATAGTTACACTCTTTTCACGAAGTTTTGTGTCCAAAAACTTAGTTTTTACGTCTTTTGCAATGCGCGACATTCAGAAAACGAATAATTTAACGAACGCAAACAAGTATACAAACGAAGGATGACAGTCAAACGCACAGAATGCTATGATGAACACATTAAAACCATCAAAAAGAAAGGCGTACAACGCAAACGTACGTGGATAGCATATTTTCGATACATTCCTTAGGAATCGATTACCTTGTGTATGGGATGATACATTTTTCGCGCCAGGTAACTGCAAAATGAAGATTTCTGAAGAACTTCTTCCCTCTAATATTTTTTGTAAATAAACCAACAGATTCTCCACACCACAGTTTAGCACATTCGTAAATATTTCGTGTGTCCTCTTTGAACCGTTGAACTACCATGTCTACCACTCATTGCCGTATTCTCTCAAATCCATGTTCTTTTAGAATCAGAATTGTCCCACCATGTACAAGGACATGTACTACAAGCCCAACCGCTGGACGACGGAAATTGCCGCCCGGGGTCGTGAACGAGGTCTTCCAGATTTGGACTCAGTGTTCCATTCGCTCCCGTAGTGGAGCTGGAGCGGGGATGGCGGTGGCAGCACGGGAACGAGCAACCGTGTCGGTGCCGGTAATTTGGCCAAATCTCCCCACTGAACCGGCAAATCTAAGGTAAGCTAAGCACTTTAGTTAGGGATGCAGGACAGGACTATGGAAGGTGTATTATAAAAATGCTACAAACGCAAACTATTCCTATTTTTATGAAGAACTGGATGAACGGGCTCTTAGATTTGAATGAATTCTAATGGTGTAAAAAAAAAGTATATATTGTTACTAGATCTCTACTAACAAAACCGAATTGTAAGAAGGAGTTTCCTCGAAAAGCAAAAAAAAACTACATGATTGCCAAACAGAATAACTAGTGAATGGAACTGTACCACGAGAAAACGTGAGGGACCCCTTTTTGGGGTGGACAATAATTCAAACATTGAACAAACAAACTTTTTGAGCGAACCAAAATCACCAACACCCACATCCAAACTGCAAGGCGATGATATTTTTTATAGTAAACATAACCATAGCAAGCGTGTTTTCAGTCCACCCTCATTGTTGCTTGCAGCGCTGGCGAATCCTTTGTAAATAATCAAAACAAAATAGGACAAATGATAACATAACTAATCCGAACAACCATAGTGAAAAGTGCTTCTACTGAACATAACTCTAATTCTTAACCTACAAAGTAACGGAAGCCTAAAACAATTACAAAATAAAACAACCAAGTAGTAGATTTTTATAACGTGATGCCTAAACGAGAACAAAAAAAAACAAAACAATAGTTGTACATTGCTATGTCATTGTTAGTTATGGGTTTGATTTTTAAAAACTGAATTAGGAGCTAAAATATCTGTCTGTAAAAAGTTACTCATAACCGAATTAGAAAAAAAAAACTAAAACGAGCAACAAACAAACGAAAACTGCTGCGACAATTATGGAATTAAAATGAAAATGTAAACAAACACAACAAGTCCACAACAAAGTGGGCTTTGTGCTGTTTCCTTTCCCATTCTGCGAAACGCGCTTGGTGTGTGTGCGTAAACAAGCCGAAGCATCTGTCAATCATACCAAGGTAAACGTGCATCAATTAGCGAACCGTGTTTTGCCAAGATGTGTTACTAAACAAAAACTAAGTGCTTAATCGAAATTAAATCTACCACTCAGAATGGATGTCAAAGTGACGTTCGCTGTATACCAGAAACGAAATTAACGTACGATGAAATGCAATACTAACTCCAACCATCCACTCATTCCTCTCCGCCAGTTAAGAAAACAACAAAAAAAACGAAATTACCAACAAAAGTATTGAAACGCTCTCCCTATATACCATTTACCGGCGAAAAGAGGCAGAAAGGATTTAATCAAATAATTGAATTTATTTAACCAAACTTTAAACCAACAAAACCAGAATGGCAACAACAAAAGCAAACAAATAAAAGTTATTAACCATTATTCCTCGCTTGACATTTCAATGACAGATGACAGCCCGCTCTCTTCCAACCGAGTTCAGTTCAGGTGCCACCGGTCCAGTGCCTACTTGATGGCAAATTACTTCCGTTCCCACTTGGAGGAGGTGCAGAAGGAAGCTTTTCGAGTGCAGTGTTTGAAAATCCCCGACTCAGTGATGGCAACAAGAACAAACAAACAAACAAACAAACGAACGGCAAAAGCAGAGCTTAACTTAATCACCAACTTTCGCTCGGACGACCTTCCGATCCATCCGCACACGTTTTTCTTGGTTGAGACTTTTCCAAACTATCCGAATCGGAAGGTGACCGTGGATGCAGGCGCGGGGTGCGGCAGTGCAGTTTGATTACAAAAAAGCAATTGAAACGGCCGAGTGGGAAGGATCCGGATCCGGGACTGGAGTCCGGCTCGGCATGAAGCTAACCGCAAAGATGAACCCTTTTCAAAGCTTGTTTCAGTTGGTTCTTTACTGAAGTGGGGGAGTTTCCACAACATTCTAACCTGGTTTGAAAGCTGTTCTTTGTTACATTACAGCAGGTAAGCAGGCTGCCAGCAGGGGAAAGTTCCGGGCGAGTGGACTCACTGGAAATGATTAGTTGTTGGTATTATTTCGGGCAATGTTGCGAAATAAGTGGCAGCTTGCTTGAGTTCAGATGATCGAAAAGAATTATGTTAATCGTTAAGCTTATGTAATTTAATTGATTAATCTTTAGATAATGATTACATTAGGCAATAACGTGGAGCAAAACAGTTTTGCTAAATTTACAAAACATGTTTTGATCACAGGACTGAAGCGGCTGTCATTGACGAACAACAATTCAAGCTGAACAATGTATTAAGTCCTAAGTAACATTGAGAGATTCACGTCGTTGACTTTCTCTTTGGTTAATAGTTTGTCTATTTCAGAATTTGCTGATGTTTTCAACGTATTGAATCCTTAATCACACTTTATACTACGGTACTGTGTGTTGGAGAATACTGCAACATGATTTTACATAGCCGTAGGAACGCAAAGAGAAAGTCGACAAAGAGAGTCTCCCAATGTTACTTAGGACCTAATGTATTGTTTAGCTTGAATTGTGAAGCCGAAAACTTGGTGCTGCGTGTGGTGCTTATTTGACAGCTCGGGTTTCTTGAAGGTCATATGCAGGGATGCCTGATATTTTTTTCTAATGACTGTGATAAAAATTTGAAATGTCTGAGAATGTCTTGAAATTTCTGTACTTTTTTTCTTTAGATTTCTTCCAACGAAAGGACGTAATACGCGAGCGAGTTATGTCATTTTCGCTCTTCTATGATTATGTAAACATGTCCGTATATATTTCTTGGATTGTATGCAACCTTACACTATTGTTTCATATTTTTAAAGTGACACTGAAGCATTCACGTAGATGACACAATTTTCTACAGTTTTTTTCCCTGTAACGTTTTTTCCTGTTTTGTATTTTAAAATCACAATTTAGCTTTCATTTGATAAATTCAACAGACCTTTTTTCTTTGATTCAACAATAAACATTAAATAACAATGAATAACAGAGTCAATCTTCCGTTACATAAATTATAAAGTTGAATTCAAAATGTTTATTTCATTAGTAAAAAACTACAATGATACTAAAACGGATTTTCGTTTGAAGATTAAGTCGAAGGGCTGTCATTTTCGATTTATACATAGAACAAATGATAACAATTTGTATTTTATTTGTTTGGCCTCTCTGGGAAGGGAGAGCTCTATTACTATCATAAGAACTTTCCCCGCCCTAAAAACTCCTCGATTAATTTTCAAGCTGATCGGTTGAGTAGTATTCTAGTTTATTTATATATATATAGATTTGGTTTATTTTATTTAGATATATAGATTCTCTGAACTTTGGAAGCATTATCAAAAACTCTGTGGATATATTGATAAACTTCTTGAATTTTTATACTTCACAGCTAAACTTCAGGAAAATTTCCTTACTGATTAAATCTTCCAAACGAGGTGAGATGGAATGTAAAGAAATTGTAATTCATGGATGAGTGTGTGTCTTCATAGTATGATGTGAACGGATGGGCAGATAGTGTGTACCATATTTAAATATGGTGTCATCATGGTGATATTCATATGTCATATGAATGATTTTTATATAGAATGCTTCTTAAGTTAGTCAGTGATTATCTCCAAAACTTCAGGGAAACTCTCTACTGATCTTTGCTAAAATTCTGGGAAGTTTCCTCCTGAACTTCAGGCAAATTTCCTGATGAACTTCTTGGCAGTCACTTCTTATTATCTTCGAAATTCACATTTAAGAACCCAACCTTACCTTCCAGAAACATTTGGTAAGTTTTTTCCTGAACATAGCTACTTCCTAAGCTTCCGATAAGTTCCATCCGAGGAAAGTTTCTGCTAAACTTTGAGAAAGTACTTTCCAGAATTTCTTAGAAAATCTTCTTAACTTGTTAGAAGTTTCTTCCTGAACTTGTGAGAAGTTCTTTTCTGAACTGCCGAAATAATCTCTTCTGAACTTCAGAGGAGTATTCTCCTGAACTTCGGGGAAGTTTGTTCCTGAATTTCTGAGAAATTCCTGCTTGAACTACTAAAAAGATCCTCCTATACTTCTGGAAAGTTTTTTTACAGATTTAATCAAAAGTATCTCCATAACTTCTGGGATTTCGTGACATTCGAGAAGTTCTCATTCTGAAATGCTGAAATGTTCGATTCGGAACTTTAAGGTAGCTCTCTAGCACTTCTGGGTAGTTCCAACTAAATTTTTGTTCTCTTCGTAACTTCTGAGAAGTCCTCTTGTGAACTTCTGAGGAGTTCTTTACTGATTTTTTTTTGAAAAATTCCTTCTTGACCCAGAGAGTGTCTTCTCTGGAAGGTTTCTTCCTGAAATTCGGTGAAGTTTTTTCCTGAGCTTATTCTTTCCAAACTTCTGATTGGTCTCATCCGGAGCTGCGAAGAAAATTTTATTGAAACTTTGTCGAAAATTCCCCTAAATTTGTTCCAAAAGTTTCTTCCTGGACTTCTGAGAAGTCCTCTTCTGAACTTTTGGGAAGTTTTCTCCAGAACTTTGGGGAAGTTTGTTCTGGAACTATTGGGAAGTTTATGCTCAAATAAGAAGGAAGTACAGGTATACCTCAATATAAGGCAACTTAATTTTTTTTTTCGTTACGTTATATCGAAGTTGCGTTATATCGAAGCAAATAATTTTTTGTTTTTAATGAATCAGTCTGTTTTATATTGACTCAAAAATAGCGCAGAACTCATTGTCGATCACCTATCAGAGTCATTGAGCCTTTTCCATGGAATTTTTTTTTTAAATTATTTTTTTCTGAATTAAACAAAATTCCACAGAAAGAATTATCAACTAACTCATTCCATTACACTTCAATGTATGTACCCTGAAATTTTCACAACAGTTCAGTGTTTACGATCCACTTAATATAGGGGAAATGCCCCTAATGTCGGCCAACGTGTGCCTATACAATACTATATTTTTTGTTACTTAGCTTTGTGGCTAGAATACGTTCTCATAAAGCACAGAAATAAAGAAAACTAACTATCTTTGCTCTCTAGCATTTTATTTGCATTGTGCTCTACATCAAATTCAGTAACATAAAAAAAATCATCAATTTAAAAAAATTATCACCTTTTCAGAAATTTCTCAATGTTGTGTATTCACCAATTTGTCAACAATTTTTGAGCGCATCTGGCGCAATGAAAACTGTGTATTAAGCGGCCAACCGTTTTCGCATTGGTTCGAACACGCGTGGGATTGAACACTACCATAAGTAGAGACTCCATGTTACCCTCGAAAAGGGCCAATTCGATACTTATCTCCGGGCCCATTGTGTCTCAATACAATATTTTAAAATATTTCAACAAGCCTTCTTACCGTATCTACTATTCTGTCCAGATCCTTGTACGTTTTAAATCCGAACTTCAGAGAATACCTTTACTTGAAATTAAAAAAATATGTCAAATGTCTGTTAAAGTCTGCAACATTATTAAAATGTCTGCATCGTTAAAAAAGTCTGCAATAAAAATGAAAAGTCTGCAAATTTACAGACAAGTCTGTGAATATGGTATCCCTGGTCATATGAAGCAAACAGATTATTCGCGGCGAAAGTTGTCGTGCTTTGTTGTTAATTTGATTCGAGAGAAAAATCTTCCGTGTTGTACTTAGTGCAGTGGTGCAGTGGTTATCGCAACGACAGTATTTTTTCATTGTTTATCTGAAAGGTATTATAATCTTTTACCTAAATTACTGTTACTAGTAGTTTGGTAGAATAAATGTTGTACCACCAATCCATTGTGAACCGAGCTTAACATATGAAAACGTCACTAGCGCCACACCAAAAGTGCAGGCTTCAAGAACTAATGCTTTCTTCAGTCCTCTGGTTTTGATGTGTTTTTTTGCCTGGTTAGAATTTCTATATTAAAATATTTGATGAAGTTGGATATCAAAATGACCTTGCCAATTTTACCCGAGTAAAATCTGAGATGATGATGTTGCGTTGTGTTTGTTGACTAAATATGATGTTGCGAACATGCTGATAATGATGACTTCGGTACGTCGTTGTTACGTCGTTTTGCATAAGTTGTCTAGAATTCTCGATTTCATCGTACGTTAAACAACTCTTTCGCGTGTGAATCCTTTGTTTTCATGAACGATGAGATTAATGTGGGGCAATTTACCCTAATAAATACTTCATACTATTATTAACGACAGCTTTGACAATGAACTGGTAGATTTTAAGATATGTGTTTGTGTGTGTGTTTTTATTTCAAGGTTGGTGAAAATGCTTATGGACTAACCCAACACAGAAGCTTGCTCTTGGTCATTGTGCACTGTGTCACAGTGTGATCTGGACTGACTTTGAGTAAGAACCGATTTCTGATCCTACAAAAACCCGTATCTTTGTTTCCTCACTCCAGTGCCTATGGTATTAATTCATGGGGAATACAGGCTATTTAGTCACTATGCTCTTTGAGCCAATTAGCTCCGACACCTTGTCTGAGTTTTCCTCGGCTAAGCAATTTAGCTCCCACCTCCTGAGCTATTCAATTCCCACCCTTTACGCAATCGGCTCGAGTAATTCGCTGCGTTGACAGCGGTGAATCTACCCTACTCCGACGGAAGTTTCTCCAGCAGTGGAAGTTCACCCAAAACATCCTGAACATCCCTTAAAACGGACAATCCGTAACTCCGCTCAACCACTTGCTTCTCCCACCACTTTTACTACAGAGTCGACAAGATTTGCGAAATGGCTCCATTAATTGTTTTTCATGAATTTTCATCATGACACATTCTATAGACCAGGGTTTCCCAACCGGTGGTCCGCGGCCGACAAGGGGGCCGCGAAGGTCTTGGTTTTTTAAACAAAAATTTAATCTTTTTCCGCTAGTTTAGTAATACGCCTTTTTGAAAAGTTTGACAAGTCCCATTTTAGTTGAAAGTGTAAAAAGTTAAACAAGAATGGTTATCTTTTTGTCTCCGTGTACTGTCTGACAGCACTTGTTTTCCGACTGCAACGTCTGCAACTCTCGAACAGGGAGAAAAAGAGACAAATAGTTTTCTGTTTTATGCGTCGGCTCTCTGCCGCGAGAGCAACACTCCCAACACAACAAGCAAGTCAATAGATCATTGCACGATGGCGTCATCAATGCAGTTTTGACAGTTCAGGGAGCTTGTTTACGTGGACTTAGAATATTTTCGGTGAGATCGGTTTGAGATTTTGTGCTCTAAATTTATTACGGTTGAAGTAAAACGGCAGAAAAACAGACACTAGTGCTTATTTTAACATCGTTTCCCGAATCTTATTGCACAGAGTCCGGAAAAAGCTAATGAAAATTTTCGATTGAGCTGTTCAAATTCTAACACCTTGTAAACAAGCTCCCTGAACTGTCAAAAAAGTGAGGTTAATACATTCGGTGCAATGATCTATTGAGTATTTTGGCCTTCAATCGGAGCACACTACTGCACGATCTTAAACGAAGAACTGAGAGCAAGAGGGAAACAGATTAGTGGCAGACGGAAAACAAACCATCACTAATTCATGTGTGCTAGATTGAGAAAGACGGTCAAACGTCAAAATGTGGCAGCAATGAATGAGCATCTCTTGCTCTGTCCCTCTGTACAACGAAGTGTAGCCATTCATGGGTCGAGTCACATCAATTGACTGCACGATTTAAAATTTTCGGAACTAAAATTGTTGCTGCTCCGATCTTGTTTCTTGTTTTCGTCGGAGGATTACAACGAGTGATTATTTCTGCAAATACTGCAAATTTGAATCGGTAATTTAGCCTTGAAAATAAAAATAAACATGGAACGTAAAAGAACTAAAAATTAACGATTTATCGCAGGTAGTCGCAGACATGGAGAAGAAAAGAAAGTATTCCGAAGAATACATTAAGTACGGATTTACGATACTAACGGTTAATGGAGTCGATAAACCACAGTGTGTATTGTGTAACGTTGTGTTGAGTGTTGAAGCTATGAAACCGTCAAAACTGAAGCGACATTTGGACACGAAACATTCCGAGCATAACACCAAGGATGTGGCATTTTTTCGACGCCATGAAGCTGGCCTCAAACGGCAGCGATTGGATGCTACAGGTAGCATCCAACAACAAAGTACTGCAGTTGTGCAGGCATCATATGAGGCAGCATTGGAAATTGCGAAACAAAAACCACACACAATCGGAGAAACTCTCATCAAGCCCAGCATGCTGAAAATGGTGAGTTTAGTTCTTGGGGAAGCAAGTGCGGCCAAAATGCGGCAAGTCTCACTGTCGGACAACACCGTTCAAAGACGAATCGCGGATATGTCCGAAGATGTTAAAGTGCAAATTTTGGAAGAAATCAAGTAATTCCCTTTGTTTGCAATTCAACTGGACGAATCTACGGATGTCAGCTCATGTGCGCAACTTATGGTATTTGTGAAGTACGTTTACTCTGGCGATTTGAAGGAAGAGTTTCTTTTCTGTAGCGATTTGGAAACTACTACCAAAAGTGATGATATTATGGCTAAAATCAAGACATTTTTTGAATCGGGTGGCTTACAGTGGGAAAAGTCGGTGGAGTTTGCACCGATGGCGCTCCAGCAATGCTTGGTAAGAAATCAGGATTTCAGAAAAAGGTCAAAGACCTTGCTCCACACGCCAAAGGTATTCATTGCATGATTCATCGATATGCCCTTGCCAGCAAGACCCTGCCGGAACCATTGTTAAAGGTACTTGATTCGGTCATCAAAATTGTGAACTATGTTAAATCTGGGGCTCTAAACACTCGTTTATTCAAAGAACTCTGCAAAGAAATGAATGCAGATCATGAGGTTCTTCTTTCTACACTGCCGTGCGCTGGTTGTCGAAAGGAATGTTCTCAACCGAGTTTTTGAATTGAAGGATGAGATCAAAATGTTTTGGAAAATCAAGGGAAAAACGACTTGCTTGCTAATTTCAGTGACGATGGTTGGCACATGCGCCTTGCTTACCTAGCAGATATTTTTGAACATCTGAATTCACTGAACTTGAAGCTACAGGGAAAGCAAACCAATCTAATTCACTTTCAAGACAACCTTCAAGCATTCGTGGCAAAGCTGAAAAACTGGCGCCGAAAGGTTGGTTCTGGAAATGTTGCCATGTTCGATAGGCTCAGCAGTACGACTGACAAAGGAGCGAACGAGCTGGATTCGGTTTTGAAATCAGAAATTATTTCTCATCTTGACTCGCTGGATGAACAATTTGAGCGCTATTTCCCTGAGCTAACGCAAGAAGATGCTGCTTTAGTCCGAATCCGTTTTCTTCTTTGCTGGATGTGGCTAGTCTTCCTGACGAAATACAGGACGAATATTTGGACCTGAGAAATGATTCCTCATCTCGTGATTTGTTCCATGAAAAGATTTGAACCAGTTCTGGTGTATCATGTACGAGTCGTATCCCAAAGTTGCTTTGCTGGCATTGAAGATCCTTGTCCGTTTGCTTCTACACGTACTTCTGCGAGAGCGGATTTTCAACTCTTCTCCAAATAAAGACCAAGACCAGAAACAGATTGAACGTTGAGGATGATATGAGATTGGCATTGTCGCAAACACAGCCCGTATTACGAAACTAGTTGCTCAAAAGCAGGTGCAACAATCGCACTGAATCAGTTGTTTCCTGTTATTGACATGTTATTTTGAAATAAAACGAATATCTAACAGTAACAGATCAAATCAATTGTTTTTATTTATCTCAACGAAATTTATTCACGGTACTTTCCAGGGGGCCGCGAGACATCCAATTGTTCACAAAAGGGGCCGTGGAGCTGAAAAGGTTGGGAACCAGTGCTATAGACGAAGTTAACAGGGCTTGTATCGGCCCCGCTAATTTAAGGCATTTCGCTTCGCAATGGTCCGAATCGTGGGCCACGTTCTCCACTATCTCTTGGACGTCTGTGCACTCCAAACAGAAGGATGACGCTGCGTGTCTGAATCGACTGTCTGGAGCCACCGTGGCCAAACAGAAACTGTGGAAGTTCAGCTCTCCATGCTTCCTTGGATCAACCGATCTGGTATGAGCTGGTGCGATCGGTCTCTCCCGTGTCCCATTCTCTCTGCCATCTGAGTATCGACTCCGATCTCACCAGCCTCGGAAGTCCTGTGATATTTCTCCACTGGTAGCACTCACTTTCATCCAAGAGAGTGAGCCAATTGAGATCATTCCTGCAATTCCGATGATATCGTTCTGTACGCACTCACGAGTCGTCACGAGTGAGTCACGACCCGCATGGCTTTGAGTTCAACTTTGCCAGGTTTTACTTGAATTTCAGGGCAGCGACCCAGGCTGGACCTCTGTATCTCAGTATCGATGATGATACACTAGCCAGTAGACGCCGGTTGCTACTTCTAGGTCCATAGCAATTTGGCATGCTTCTGGCTACCGCATTGATGGCCTTTGCCGCCTTCCCACTGGCATAATCTACGTGGCAGTTGAAGTTTAGCCGGTCGTCGATCATCACACCCAGATACTTTTGAACACGCTTCAAGGTTATGGCAAGCCCTCCGATGACGATTACTGCTCGCTGTACCGCTTTCCAGTTACTGATCATTAGCACCTCCGTTTTGGGGTGGACTATCTGCAGCTTCGATCCCTGCATACAGTTTTCAACTATGCCACTCGCTTCAGTCGCCAGCATTCCACTTCTTACAATGTTTCGCCGATCACTGACAATACGATGTCATCTGCAAAGCAAACGTTCACTACGTCTTTGGACAGCTTCAGCATCAGCACACCGTTGTACATCCCGTTCCAAAGCGTTGGGCCAAGGATGGAGCCTTGCGGAACTTCCGCCGTGATGTTCACCGATTTCCGCCCCACGGAGGTCTCGAAGATCAGTACCCGTTTCTGAAAGAAACTCTTCAGAATTCTGCACAGATAATCGGGGACCCTCATTATTTGCAGCGACTCGGCAATAGTCTCCCAGCTAGCAGTATTGATGGCGTTCTTAACGTTGATCCTTTCAATAGCGCAATATCGATCGCCTCTCCAGTTCTGTTTGGACGACTTTACGGCTGTTTCGACCACTGTCCGAATGGCATCCACCGTAGACTTTCCTTTTCGGAAACCAAATTGCACTCGATAGCCCGTGCTCGGTCTCGGTAAATTTCGTCAGCCTGTTGAGGATCATCTTCTCCAGGAGCTTCCCGAGCGTATCGAACAGGCATATTGGCCAATACTATGCTGGTTCTCTCGGAGGCTTTCCTGACTTCGGCAACACTACTAATTTCTATTGTTTCCACCTGTCTGTGGCCTTCCTCTAGACATTTCGGTAGCACATCCCTGAACATTTCCGGGAATGCCTGAAACGCCATTTTTAGAGCCACGTTAAGGATTCCATCCGGTCCGGATGCCTTCTTCACTTTAAGCGCTCTCGCTAGTGCCTTTTTGTTTAAAATTTGCGTGCCGTCGGTGTTACTTCATGTGTGGATCGAGTGTCAGGAAAAGTCGATCTACGATAACCTTCAGTTTTTTCTGGACATAGCATCGTTGGGGTTATTCCGAGAGTCGAAGTGACGTTTGTCACTAGGTGAAGTGAGAAAAGTCACCTGCAGTGACGTGACTCTCCATTTGATTTACCCAGAAGAGTCACGTCACTTCAGGTGACCGTTCTCACTTCACCAAGTGACAAACGTCACTTCAACTTTCGGAATAACCCTGCGTTATCTAATGCACACAAAGGGAATGCTAAATTTGGCATAAATTAATGGGATCTTTCATGTAAATTTAAACCATATATCGCTGAACCCAAGGTACATTGCTGGTTTTATCATGGTTTTATTGCATTCTTGAAGTCTAATTCATGCTCTTCAGAACCCTTATAAAACCAAAATTGTTACTTGCGAAATCAGGTCTATTGTATGAAAGATTGCAAACAATGTTGTATGCTGTATGAAAGATTGCAAGTAATAACGATGTTCACGCTTGCCTTGGCTTGCGCCGCATACCTTCATTCGTCAGCTCGTCTGCGTTCCGGTTCGAGAGTTCGTTATCGAATCGAAGTGCCTCAACAAAGAGTTCCTTGTGGATGACCTTCATCTTCCACTTCCACTCGCAACTATTTGTCCTCTGGATCACCAGATGTTCACTATGGGCATACCCCTCTCTTCATATTTGTCATCAGCCACGGTCTACAGAAAGTAACATCAATGACGGAATCACGACCGTTCTAGCGAAAAGTGCTAGCGGAACCTACGTTAGATTGCCAGAGCTTCTAGCAGTCTGCACCTTCTAGCATTGGTACATCTGCAGCCCTCCACAGCCCAAGCATTGAAGTCGCCTACGATGACGACCGGTCTTCTTCCGATGAGTGTTTCGGTTAGTACATCCAGCATCCGGTGTAACAACGTATGGATGGGGAATCTGTCCATCACTTGTATCGCTGCCATCGCCGCTCTATCAGCCACTAGTTAGTCAGTTTCCATTATCGGGAGGAACACGATACGGTTCCGCAATGATTGCGACGTCACACTTTGTTTCTTTTGTAGACTGCCACAACAGCTGCTGTGCTACGTCGCAATGATTGAGGTTAATTAGGGTTACCTCCATAACTGCCGACCTGCTGTCGCTGTTTTATTTGATGGGCAGTTCCTCGCCTGGCGACCAAAACCCGCGCACTTAAAGACGGATGAAATGCCAAACTTTTACTCGACCAAACTTCAACAGTTTATTTGCTGCAGCTGTCAGCATAAGTATCGCCACCGTCCAGATCTTGCACTCGACCACTGTCTCCTGGGTTAGAGTTTTTATTATATTATTTTTATTATTAAATTTTTCTGGTATTTTATAGAAATTCAACCGGGCTCACTGTCGGCTGGGTCCTCCCTTAGCTCAGTTGGCGAAGGCGCGGCTACAATCCAACACCATGTTAGAGGTGACTGTGATCGATTCCTTGGTCTGGTCTTCGTTAAGGAAATATTTTCGACTCACTGGGCAATAGGGTATGATTGTACTTACCACACAAGCATACTAATGCAAATATGGTAGCTGGCATTGAAAGCTCATAATAAATAACTGTGAAAGTGCATTTACAACACTAAATTGAAGCAAACAATAAGCTAATTGCACTTTCGAGAGTTACATGCTAGGCGAGCTCCCACTGCTTGTCCAGGTTTGCTTATTGATTATTCACAACTAACCAGCAAAGATCATTCCATTATCCACAACCTATGAATCTGCACGTTAGTTGAAAACTGACTCCCTCCCCCCGTGTGTTTGAGTGTGAGGGGAGGGGGGAGTGTGTGTGTTCAATCTAAACCCCAATGGTTTTATGGAAGAAATCTGATTGCAATAGTCCTATAAGTTACCATGAAAGCAGCTTTAATCCGGGAGCTAGGAAGAGATATGTAGCAACCCATTACAAAATATTTTAAGAATCAAACCCGCCGCAAGGTGTCATTGACATACACTGATAATGAACCACCCCGAGCACTACAACCCTGACAATCCATCACCGTTTCGACAACAGCTGATCGACAGACAACAAATGGTGTTGAACCATACCGAACTACCCCCTAACCTTCAACTACATCACCAAGGCAGCAGATGAGAACACCGTTTGGCCGATGGTCAGTCGTCGTCGAGAGAAAACTGTTCAAATCACCGATAGACTACCGATCAACCTCTTTGGAAAGTCGAGAGGGAGATTTGAGCGACCACGGGTCAAGTGATGACCAGTTAATCGTCACCGAGTCAGTTGGTTTTCGATCATCGTAGAGAACGGTTAGAAGTTTTAATTTGTTAGTTTAAGTTGTTTAAGTTGTGGGTTTTAATTAAAGTCAAAATGGTGAAAATAAATGTAGTGGTTGTGATTGATTAATTTCGTGTGATGTGTCATTTAAGAGCCACGGCGTTAACCCCAGGAAACCATCCTCTCCATTAATCAATTTCGTACCCCACTGCTACCAGCAGATACACCGCAGAACCAGCAGAATTAAATACCCGATTCCCATCAATGTTGGAGCCATGCACCAAACCATGCACCTATTTGGTATAACTTTTAAAAGGGTTTTGTTAGATATTTATAACCAGATAGAACTCACCAAACGCTGTGCCCGGAAGAACAGTAGTTTGATCAGTCCTAGACATAAAAATTTCCGATGTTGATTCGTTATTAATTACATGAACTCGCGACGAAATCAATGCAACCTGTCCATTTAAATTACATTGCTATACCACCCATTAGATATGCAACCAACATAAAAAAACGGAGCTGTGTGCATTTGATATTAGCCTCTAATGCATGTATGCGCGTTTGCTTCGTTCGTTGCTTCTGACCGGCAAATGGCTTTTTTCTGATTATCGCTGGTCTTCCTTTATTTGTGAACCTTGTTTTCACTCCAATTTCTGCCAAACATCTTCCGCCATGATTCAACGGATCTCGTTTTTTTTCTTCATGATTTACTTCTCTGTAGGTGTAACGAATGGGGTATAAACTTCGTGTTTGATAATTTTATAAATAAAATTTTTAATTAAAATCATAAAGGCCTTGACTATAAGTAAAATGCTGAAAATAAAAAAAAAACTACAATTTGTGATTCAATAAGTTCAAAAAGTCCATTAATTGATGCTTTACAGTACTTTTATTAAAACTTCAAAGTTACAGCATTAGATGGTTACATTTCTCCAGTTTGAACGAAATCTCGAACCTTCCTCTTGATGGAGCCCATCAGATGGCCCGCATAGTGGAAACGGACACAGAATCAGCACATTTCTTCTAAAGGCTGTACGGAATCAAATGGCGACACACACAAATATTCGGCGAAATTCACCCGTTCAATCAATCTTATTCAAACTTTCAATAAGTAAAACAAAACATGTTATAAACATTTTCCCATGTTTGTTTTATTCCATTTCAATTCCATATCCAAGTGCACGAACCGTCCTGTACAACATTTGGACCAACTTTTTTTTGCGTAACAATCAATTTTTTCTTCATATCTTCCTCCGATTTGACTTCCTTAGGATGCTTCAAAAATGCCTGCTTCATGATAGCCCAGTATTTTTCAATTGGCCGCAGTTCCGGTGCGTTCGGGGGGTTGAGATGCTTTGGTACGAAATTGACCTCCTTAGCCTATTACCACTCCAAAAATTCTTTCGAGCAATGGCACGAGGCTAAATCCGGCCAGAAAATCATAGGACCATCGTGTGACCTCAGAAGAGGAAGTTGACGCTTTTGGTGGCATTCCTTGAGGTACACCAGCCCATTGACCGTTCCAGTTGTCACGAATGGGGTGCTCCGCTTTCCATACGAGCAAATTGCTTGCCAAATCATATATATTTTGGCAAACTTTGACATCTCCTGCTTTCTAACGTCATCAGGAACATTGAATTTATGATGAGCAGTGAAAACTGAAGCGCCGGAAGCTGCCGGAAGTCTGCTTTTACATACGTCTCATTATTCATCTCGTCAATAATTTTCATCTCGTCGGTAAAAACCAACTTGTTCCAAAACTCCAAAGACTTGTCAATATGCTCCTTCACAAAGTCCTGTCCCTTCTTAATATTTGCTTTTGAAAGATGAGGCTTCTGCAGAGCAACCCTTCCCCTCAGATTGTGTCTGCGAGCCACACGCCGGATGGTTTGAGCACTGACGGATCTTCCGATATTGTCAGCGACCACGTACGCCAATTTTGGAGTACTTGTCTTAGGTTCTTTTCGTACTGTTTGTACGATTCCTCGTTCGTCAGTAGCGGTCAAGGTCCGTTTGCGGCCTCTGCCTGTGCGGTTCTTCAAAGTTCCTTCGAATTTCCACTTGTTGACGATTTTCTGCACCGTGGAATGTATTCTTCCAATGGCAGTCGCTACGATTTTCCACGAAGGCACATCTTTCCTGGTGATCGCCATTTCGATCCAAAAACAATAAACTTCCAGACGAAAACAACTAAGATCGCTGCCAATGCAGCTGAGAGTTGTTGACAGTATGCACTGCTAGAAAATTCACTTCAAAATGCCAACATTGTGTTTATAAAACGCATGGGATTGCAAATAAAAAAGGTGTACGCTCAATTTTGTAACATCAAAAATGCTTTATTTCTGAAAATTAATTCGATTAAAATTTTGCAGAAATCCGTTTCAATATTTGAAATCCATGTTTCGCAAGTTAAGCAACTATGAAGTTGAACTACAACAGAAAAAATATTTTTGTAGCGTATTATCACCTCAAAAAATCGGAAAGTTCTTCACGACAAGGCGAAATTTTGAGACTGACTGTATAGACAAGATGATAGAATTATTACTAAGGTATGACCCAGTTTGAATTGGAACATAGACTATTGCACAAATTTCGGGTATACATTAACAAAATAGTCTTCTGTTTTAACTAAAAAGTTTTGTTTATGTGAACTTTGGAGGGAAAATACAAAACCAAATTAATCATTTCGATTTCGAAGAAACTTTCGGACTTTTCCCGGAATACGTTTCATTAACCAGCGCACATTATTTTCATCCATCGTTTTGGCAATTTTATTCCATTTGGTTATCAATTCATGGATGCTTTTGACAACACTGCCATTTACCTTCAGCTTCCTCTGGCCCAAAATTTCTCTATCGGTCTGAGCTGGGGACAGTTTGATGGGTTGAGTTCTTTCGGTATAAACTGAATCCCGTAGGTTTCATGCCAGTGTAGCACTGCTTTACTGTTATGACAGCTTGAAAGATCTGGCCAATACATGACAGGTTCGTTGTGGGATCTGATGAATGGCAATATTCGATTTTGGAGACATTCCGTTCGGTATAGCTCTGAATTAAATGCGGGCGGCACGAAACTTTTTGGCCAAATCGCGGTCTGAGATGTTTGGGTTTGCCTTAATGTTCTTGATGACTTTGTTCCGCAGTTGACAGTTGACAGTTCCCGCCCGACGCTTGCTTTGAGGCTTGCGATCCGTCGACAAAGTTTCTCTGTACTTTTTCAAATCACGCCACACGGTATTTCGGGATAACCCCAACACATAAGCAAGTTTTGGCCAAGACCACGAAGGGTTTTCCAAAAGATTGCGCACAATTGTTTTTCTTCTTTCCTCTTCCATTTTATATTTCTCTGAAACACGTTTGAATTGTACCGCGAAAAACACTTCTGATGTTGTTTTTGTCAAAGGGAACACATAAGATGTCATAGTCTACAAATCCGACCACTAGGGTCGCTGTAAGAATCAAAAATGTGTGTTCCAATACTAAATGGGCCAAACCCTATACACCAACGCGCTCGTAATTCAACCTCGCGGTTATTGTTGATGTTGTTTTTTTTTGTTATGCCTTTGATATAACCAACGCCTATTTTTTTTTTTATTGAACAAATCTTAATATTCGAAATTGTGACAACGTCACTATCGCACCGCATTCTACCACACTGAAACAAATCGTCAACACCGGAACTATACGTCTAAATAATAACCTATGCGCTAGTAGAACGTTCCAAAAGTTCTGAAACAACCTTCAACGATGTGACGACGACGAGGACGACGACGTCTATTTCGTATCCATAAATAGAATGCAAAACATTTACACGTCAGTATCCGATGCCATGCAAATGGCTAGACCAAACCCGACGGCGGCGATGCCTTCCTCTAATGTACCTACACCAGGAAAATTAAGCAAATGTGTGAAGTTTCACTGCTTACAAAAGCCACATAATTAATCGAGCTTGATACGACAGATGGGACTTTGCGTTCGGTAGACGAGACCTCTCCATTCATGGCTGCTGCTTAGGCTTATGTTTATTTATTTGACCATTTGTTTATCTCCGACGAGCCTTTCCGGCATCGTCGTCGTTTGCTGGAGTTGGCAGAATCCTATTCCAACTCAACTACACGTGTATGGCCTTTGGTGGGCACGTACCAGAACCGGCGCCGACTGCGATGATGATGATGATGGCGATGATGATGCCGATGATCAAAGTAGGCAGTGCGTGTTGCATAGTTCCGTTGTAATCCGCTGTAAATGTTTATCGGATTAAACGATTTAACAAGTGCATCGATTCAAACGGTCGGCCGGAATGCTTCCGTGGTTCTGTAGAGGCTAAGCAGACGAGGCAGTCGATTTCGAGACAGCAATTTTCAATTAACTCTGACAAGACGTGTATTTAACAGCTGCTGAAAACTCGGTGAGGGGTTTTGGGGAGCTGCTGCTAGGCTATCCAGTTTAAACAAGGATGTCTATTTGGGGCTCAAACTTTGGCGTTCTTTAATTGCAACCTTTCTCTTCAACTGAACTATAATCATAATTTATTCTCTTTTCGTTAGTACTTTCTGTTCGCTGCAGAGTCGGTGAAGAAAAGTGTTATAAAATCAAATTTATTATTTAACCATGCAGCCTGATGCTTTATTCAACTTTCGGTGTAGCTAAAGATTCTCTCCCGAGGATCAGAGAAAGTTGCAACGTACCGAAGCGAAGGAAAAGATTTTCTCCTCCGTTAGAGGCTATGATAATATTTGCATAAGAAGCACCACCAAGTGAAAATAGAACAACAATTTTGTCCGGACTGTGGTGTCGGCAGAGAGGCAGAAGGGAATAAGTCAAAAGTCGTTCCAGTGATGATTGTTGAACTTCAACCCAACCTTGGAACCACCGAACTTTAAGAAAGGGCACAAGGCGATGGGCACCAAACAGAAGAAAACTAAAATTATATCAAATTAACAAAAGCTGTGGGAATTTAGATCGCGGATTTAATTTAATCAAAATAGTGCTATAAAGGTAACATTGTTTTTTCTTAATATGTAACGTTTGCATTAAAAAAAATAACAAAAATTGCTGATTTTTCATGGGCTTACCTTCACCCGCAATGACAAAACTACCCATGCATCATCAATCATAGTAACCCATGAGTCTGCAGACAAAATTTGACAGCTCTATCCGTCGAACTCTAACCGTGATGGCAAGAACAGTGAAGCAACTCCGTTCAGAAGTGTGCGCGTTCAAAGAACGGCACCCCGCCGCGTCGAAAACGGACATCGTGAGGCACTTTGTGAATGCCGGATACACCCGTTCCGGCATTTAAAACATCTTGGAACTATTGGACAATAATCAGAGCATCGCAAGAAAGCCCGGTTCCGTACGGCCGATGACCCTGAGCGACAAGAAGCTCCAAAGGATGCTGAAGAGGAAGACCGAGGGAAAATTGGCTACATCGCTGTGACAGCATACAGTGACAAGGTACCTGGCAAGCATGAACATACATGTCAGGAAGCGGAACTCGCGTTCACTGGTTTTG